>SZWC01006368.1:113040-141364 GCA_023375785.1 Penium margaritaceum | reverse complement strand
ATGTAGAACTCGAGCCAGAAATTGGGGTGACGAAGGAAAATGGGGGGAAAAAATCGAAATCAAAGTTACGAGTAGGACCCGGTTCGTTCGTTTTGGAAACAACAAAATAATTCTTAGCAACCACGAATCTAAGTTACAAGTGTAAAATTATTCTTGACCACGAAATCATAAATCAGTACGGTATGCCATACTTGTGCCCTACTTGCGGCCTAGTTGTGCCCGAGTTGTGCCCTAGTTGCGCCCTACTTGAGCCCTACTTCCATCCTACATCCGCCTTAGCTACGACCTAGTTGTGCCCTACTTGCACCTTTTAAGGGAACTAGGTACCCACTTGTTCGGCCGTACTTGTACCCTTCTTGAACCCTAGTTCCACCCTAGTTGCACCCTATTTGCACCCTAGATGTGCCCTACTTGTGCCCTATTTGCATCCTAGTTGCCCCCTAGTTGCATCCTAGTTGCGTCCTAGTTGCACCCTACTTGCACCCTTCTTGCACCCTACTTGCACCCTAGTTACACCCTGGTTTTGCTTTGGTTGGGCACTAGCTAAGCCCTAGTGGCCTCCTAGTTTGGCCCTAGTTGTGCCCTACTTGAAACGTAGTTGTGTCCTGGTTACACCCTATTTGCGCCCTTGTGGTCCCCTAGTTGCACCTTAGTTGCGCCCTAGTTGCACCCTAGTTGCATCCTAGTTACACCCTAGTTGCGCCCTAGTTGTGTCCTAGTTGCGCCCTAGTTGTAACCTACTTGCGCCCTAGTTACACCCTAGTTGCGCCCTAGTTCCGTCCTAATTACACCCTAGTTTTACCCTAGCTGCGCCCTACTTGCGCCCTTCTTGCGCCCTAGTTTCTTCCTAGTTGGACCTCAGTTGGGCACTAGTTGCATCCTACTTGCACCCTAGTTACGCCTCAGTTGTGTCCTAGTTGCGCCCTAGTTGCATCCTAGTTGCACCCTAGTTGCGCCCTACATGCATCCTAGTTGCACCCTAGTTGCTTCCAAGTTGCACCGCAGTTGGACACTAGCTACGTCCTAGTTGCGCCCTAGTTGCACCCTAGTTGCACCCTAGTTACATCTTAGTTGCACCCTAGTCGAACCCTAGTTGAGCCCTGCTTGCACCCTAGTTACGCCCTACTTGCACCCTAGTTGCGTCCTAGTTACCACCTAGTTGGGTCCTAGTTGCGCCCTACTTGCGCCCGATTTGGACCTTAGTTACGGCCTACATGCGCCTCTGTTGGACAATAGCTACGCCCTAGTTGCACCCTAGTTGCGCCCTACTTGCACCATACTTGCACCCTAGTTGTGCCCTTGTTGCGCCCTAGTTACACCCTAGTTTTGTCTTAATTGCACCCTACTTGTGCCCTAGTTGCGCCCTAGTTGTGTCACAGTTGGCCACTAGCTAAGCCCTATTTCTTCCTAGTTACAACCTAGTTGTGTCCTAGTTACAACTTAGTTACGCTCTAGTTACGTCCAATTTGTGTCCTAGTTGTACCCTAGTTCCACCTTGGTTACACCATAGTTGTGCCCTAGTTTCACCCTAGTTGCGCCCTAGTTGCGCCCTAGTTGCGCCTTAGTTGCATCCCCGTTGCATCCTAGTTCTTTCCTAGTTATGCCCTACTTGCATCCTAGTTGTGTCCTAGTTGTGCCCTAGTTACACCCTAGTTGCACCCTTCTAGTGTCCTACTTCCATCCTACTTCTGTCCTAGCTGCACCCTAGTTGTGCCAAACGTTCCCCTGAGTTGGACACTAGCCACGCCCTAGGCAGGTAGTACTTGTGCCCTTCTTGCGTCTTTGTTGTTCCCTAGTTGTGCCCTAGTCGCCTCCTACTGGCGCCCAAGTTACGCCCTAGTTGCACCTTAGTTGCGCCCCTCACGCCCTACTTGTGCCCTAATTGCACCCTAGTTGTGCCCTAGTTTCCCCCTAGTTGCACCCTAGTTGTACCCTAGTTATGCCCTGGTTGCACCCTAGTCATGCCCTAGTTGCCTCCTAGTTGCACCATACTTGCACCCTACTTGTGGCCTAGTTGCACCCTAGTTGCACTCTAGTTGCGTCCTAAGTTGCGCCCTAGTTGCGACCTAGTTCCGCCCTAGTTACGCCCTATTTGCGCCCTACTTGCGCCCTATTTGCACCCTACTTGCGCCTCAGTTGGGCTCGAGCTACGGCTTAGTTGTTCCCTAGTTGCATCCCACTTGCACCCTACTTGTGCCTTAGTTGCACTGTAGTTACGCTAGTTATGCCCTAGTTCTTGCCCCTTACTTGTGTCCTAGTTGCGCCCTAGTTACGCCCTTAGTTGCACCTTCATTTTGCCCTATTTGCGACCTAGTTGTGCCCTACTTGCACCGTAGTTTTGCACTAGTTGTGCCCTAGTTGTGCCCTAGTTGTGCCCTAATTTTGCCCTAGTTGTGCCCTAATTGTGCCCTAGTTCCACCCTAGTTGCATCCCACTTGCGCCCTTGTTGCACCGTTGTTGCGCCGTAGTTGCACCTCAGTTGGACACTAGCTACGTCCTAGTTGTGCCCTAGTTGCGTCCTGGTTGTGCCCTAGTTGTGCCCTCGCTGCAAATTGCTACGCCCTTGTTGCGCCATACTTGCGCCCTTGTTGAGCTCTACTTGTGCCCTAGTTACGTCCTAGTTACACCCTAGTTGCGCCCTATTTGCGCCCTCCTTACACCCTACTTGCGCCCTAGTTGTGTCATAGTTGCGACCTAGTTACGCCCTAGTTGCGCCCTAGTTGTGCCCTAGTTGATCCCTAGTGGTTCCCTAGTTGTGTTGTAGTTGCGCCCTACTTGCGCACTAGTTGCACCCTAGTTACGTCCTAGTTGTGGCCTAGTTGCACCCTACTTGTGACCTGAATTGCACCCTAGTTGCGACCTAGTTCCGCCCTTGTTACGTCCTACTTGTGGCCTACTTGCGTCCTCCTTGTGCCCTGGTTGCACTTTAGTGGGGAACTAGCTACGGCCTTGTTGTGTCCTAGTTGCGTCCAAGTTGCGCCTTAGTTACGCCTTAGTTGTGCCCTAGTTGCGCCCTAGTTGTACCCTAGTTCGGCCCTAGTTTCACCTTGTTGCACCCTAGTTCCGCCCGAGTTGCATCCTATTTGCGTCCTTGTTATGTCCTAGTTGCACCCTAGTTTCACCCTAGTTGTACCCTACTTGCACCCTACTTGCGTCCTACTTGCATCCTAGGTACGCCCTTAGTTGCGCCTTAGTTTCATCATATTTGTACCCTAGAAGTACTTTACTTGTGCTCTAGTTGCACCATAGTTGCACCCTAGTTGCACCCTAGGTGCGCCCTAGATGCGTCCTACTTGTACCCTTGATGCACCCAAGTTGCACCCTAGTTGCGCCTCAGTTGGGTACTAGCTACGTCCTAGTTGCACCCTAGTTGCGCCCTAGTTGCGCCCTACTTATGCCCTAGTTGCGCCCTAGTTGCGCACTAGTTGTGCCTCAGTAGCACCCTTGTTGTGCCCTTGTTTCGCCCTAGTTACGCCCTACTTGCATCCTAGTTGTGCCCTAGTTGTACCCTAGTTACACCCTCGTTGTGCCCTACTAGTGTCCTACTTTCTTCCTACTTCTGCCCTAGTTGTACCCTAGTTACGCCCTACTTGCCCCTCAGTTGGACACTAGCTACGCCCTAGTCGGGTAGTACTTTTGTCCTACTTGCGCCCTTGTTGTGCCTTAGTTACGCCCTAGTTGCGTCCTACTTGCGTCCAAGTTGCACTCTAGTTGCACCCTAGTTGTGCTCTACTTGCGCCCTACTTGCACCCTACTTGCGTCCTAGTTGTGTCCTAGTTGCACCCTATTGTGCCCTAGTTACACCCTAGTTACGCCCTAGTTGAACCCTAGTAGTACCTAGTTGCATCCTATTTGTGCCCTACTTGCACCCTAGTGCCCTAGTTGCGCCCTAGTTGCACCCTACTTGCGTCGCAAGTTGCATCCTAGTTGCGACCTAGTTGCGCCCTAGTTATGCCCTACTTGCGCCCTACCTGTGCCCTATTTGCGCCCTAGTTGTGCCTTAGTTGGACACTAGCTTCGGCCTAGTTGTGTCCTAGGGTCGCCCCACTTGCGCCCTATTTGCGCCTTAGTTGCGTCCTAGTTGCGTCCTAGTTGCGCCCTAGTTGCGACTTGTTGCACCCAACTAGGGCCCTAGTTGTGCCCTATTTGCACTTTAGTTGCGCCTTAGTTGCGTCCTAGTTGCATCCGAGTTGCACCCTACTTGCACCCTACTTGCATCCTAGTTACACCCTAGTTGCGCCCTTAGTTGCGCCTTAGTTGTGCCATAATTGTGCCCTAGTTGCGTCCTACTTGAACCCTAGTTGTGCACTAGTTGTGCCCTAGTTGCGCACTAATTGCGCCCTAGTTACACCCTAGTTGCAACCTAGTTGCACCCTAGTTGTACCCTAGTTGCGTCCTACTTGCGCCCTAGTTGCAGCCTAGTTGTACCCTAGTCGCACTTCAGTTGGGCACTAGCTACGCCCTAGTTGTACCCTAGTTATGTCCTGGTTGCGCCTTAGTTGCACCTTAGTTACAAATTGCTACGCCCTAGTTTTAGCCTACTTGCACCCTTGTTGGACCCTACTTGCACCCTAGTTGCATCCTAGTTGCGCCCTAGTTACGTCCTAGTTGCGCCCTAGTTGTGCACTACTTGCGCCCTAGTTGCGCCCTAGTTGCGCCCTAGATGCACCTCAGTTGGGCACTAGCTAAGCCCTAGTTATGCCCTTGTTGCACTCTAGTTCTGTCCTATTTGTATCATAGTTGTGCCGTACTTGTGCCCTACTTGCACCCTAGTTGTGCCCGAGTTGCGCCCTAGCTTCGCCCTACTTGTGCCCTACTTCCGTCCTACATCTGTCCCAGCTACGACCTAGTTTCACCCTACTTGCGCCTCTGTTGGGAACTAGGTACCCACTTGTTCGGCCGTACTTGCACCGTTCTTGCACCCTAGTTGCACCCTAGTTGCACCCTAGTTGTGCCCAACTTGTACCCTAGTTGCATCCTAGTTGCCCCCTAGTTACACCCCTGTTGCACCCTACTTGCACCCTAGTTGCACCCTAGTTACGCCCTAGTTTTGCTTTGGTTCGGCACTAGCTAAGCCCTAGTGGCGTCCTAGTTGGGCCCTAGTGCCCTACGTGAAACTTAGTTGTGTCATAGTAACGCCTTATTTGCCCCCTAGTTGTCCCCTAGTTGCGCCTTACTTGCACCCTAGTTGCACCCTAGTTGCATCCTAGTTGCGCTCTAGTTGCGTCCTAGTTATATCCTAGTTACGCCCTAGTTACACCCTACTTGCGCCCTAGTTGCGCCCGAGTTGCGCCCTAATTGTGCCCTAGTTTTACCCTAGTTGCGCCCTACTTGCACCCTTCTTGCACCCTAGTTACGCCCTAGTTGGACCTCGGTTGGGCACTAGCTGCATCCTAGTTGCACCCTAGTTATGCCTCAGTTAAGTCCTAGTTGCGCCCTAGTTGCGTCCTAGTGCACCCTAGTTGCACCCTAGTTACATCCTAGTTGCTTCCAAGTTGCACCTCAGTTGGACACTAGCTACATCCTAGTCGCGCCCTAGTTGTGCCCTAGCTGCACCCTAGTTGTACCTTGGGTGCGCCCTAGTTGAACCCTAGTTGCGCCCTGCTTGCGCCCTAGTTGCGCCCTAATTGCACCCTAGTTGTGTCCTAGTTACCACCTAGTTGGGTCCTAGTTACGCCCTTCTTGCGCCCCATTTGGACCTTAGTTGCAGCCTAGATGCGCCTCACTTGGACACTAGCTATGCCCTAGTTGTGTCCTAGTTGCACCCCACTTGCGCCATACTTGCACCCTAGTTATGCCCTTGTTGCGCCCTAGTTGCACCCTAGTTGTGTCCTACTTGCACCCTTCTTACGCCCCAGTTGTGCCCTAGTTGTGCCACAGTTGAGCACTAGCTAAGCCCTAGTTCGTCCTAGTTGCGTCCTAGTTGTGCCCTAGTTACAACTCAGTTACGCCCTAGTTACGCCCTATTTGCGTCCTAGTTGTACCCTAGTTCCAACTTTGTTGCACCATAGCTGTGCCCTAGTTTCACCCTAGTTGCGCCCCAGTTGCACCCTAGTTGCGCCTTAGTTGTGCCCTCATTGTGCCTTAATTGTGTCCTAGTTCTGCTTTACTTGCATCCTAGTTGTGTCCCAGTTGTGCCCTAGTTACACCCTAGTTGCACCCTTCTAGCGTCCTACTTCCGTCCTACTTCTGCCCTAGCTGCACCCTAGTTGTGCCTTATGTGCCCCTGAGTTGAACACTACCTATGCCCTAGTCGGGCAGTACTTGTGCCCTTCTTGCGTCATGGTTGTGCCCTAGTTGAGCCCAAGTTGCCTCCTACTGGCGCCCAAGTTACGCCCTAGTTGCACCCTAGTTGTACCCTACTTACACCCTACTTGCGCCCTAGTTGTGTCCTAGTTGCCCCCTAGTTGCACCCTAGTTGCACCCTAGTTGTGCCCAGGTTGCACCCTACTTTTGCCCTAGTTACATCCTAGTTGCGCCCTACTTGCACCCGACTTGCGGCCTAGTTGCGCCCTAGTTGCGCCCTAGTTGCGGCCTAAGTTGCACCCTAGTTGTGACCTAGTTCCGTCCTAGTTACGCCTTACTTGCACCCTACTTGTGCCCTATTTGCGCCCTAGTTGCCCCTTAGTTGGGCACGAGCTATAGCCTACTTGTGCCCTAGTTGTGTCCCACTTGCACCTTGCGTGTGCCTTAGTTGCACCCTAGTTGCGCTAGTTGTGCCCTAGTTCTTACGCCTTTCTTGTGTCCTAGTTGCGCCCTAGTTACGCCCTAGTTGCACTTTAATTGTGCCCTATTTGTGACCTAGTTGTGCCCTACTTGCACCCTAGTTTTGCACTAGTTGTGCCCTAATTGCGCCCTAGTTGCACCCTAGTTGCACCCCAGTTGCACCCTAGTTGTGTCCCACTTGCGCCCTAGTTGCATCCTAGTTGCACCCTAGTTGCACCTCAGTTGGGCACTAGCTACGCCCTAGTTGTGCCCTAGTTGCATCCTGGTTGCGCCCTAGTTGCGCCCTAGTTGCAAATTTCCACGCCCTAGTTGTGCCCTACTTCCGCCCTTGTTACGCTCTACTTGCGCCCTAGTTACACCCTAGTGGCGCCCTAGTTTTGCCCTAACTTCACCCTACTTGCGCCCTACTTGCACCCTAGTTGCGCCCTAGATGCACCTCAGTTGGGCACTAGCTATGCCCTAGCTACGCCTGTGTTGCGCTCTAGTTGGGACCTACTTGCATCCTAGTTGTGCCCTACTTGCGCCCTACTTGCACCCTAGTTTTACCTGAGTTGCACCCTAGTTTTTTCCTAGTTGCGTCCTACTTGTACCCTAGTTGCGCCCTAGTGGCACCCCAGTTGCGCCCTGGTTGCACCCTACTTGTGTCCTACTTCCGTCCTACATCCGCCCTAGCTGCGCCCTAGTTGCGTCCTACTTGCATCTTTATTGGGAACTAGCTAGGCCCTACTTGGGCCGTTCTTGCGCCCTTCTTCCGCCCTAGTTGCACCCTAGTTGCGCCCCAGTTGTACCCTATTTGTACCCTAGTTGCATCCTACTTGCGCCCTAGTTGCGTCCTAGTTGCACCCTACGTGTGCCCTACTTTTCCCCTACTTGCGCCCTACCCACGCCTTAGTTTTGCTTCAGTTGGGCACTAGCTAAGCCTTAGTGGCGTCCTAGTTGTGCCCTCGTTGCGTCCTACTTGAAACTTAGTTGTGCCCTAGTTACGCCCTATTTGCGTCCTAGTTGTCCCCTAGTTGCGACTTAGTTGCGTCCTAGTTGCACTCTAGTTGCGCCCTAGTTGCACCCTATTAGCGCCCTAGTTGCACCCTAGTAGCTCCCTAGTTGTGCCCTACTTACGTCCTAGTTGCACCCTAGCTATGCCCTAGTTACGCCCTAGTTGTGCCCTAGCTACATCCTACTTACGTCGTTCTTGCGCCCTAGTTGTCCCCTATTCAGGCTTCAGTTGGGCAGTAGCTACATCCTAGTTGCACCCTAGTTGCGCCTACGTTGTGCCCTAGTTCCGCCCTGGTTGTGCCCTAGTTACACCCTAGTTGTGCCCTACATGCGCCCTAGCTGCGCCCTTGTTGCGTCCTAGTTACGCCTCAGTTCGTCACTAGCCACGCCTTTGTTGCATCCGAGTTGCGCCCAAGTTGCACCCTAGTTGCACCTTAGTTGCACCCTAGTTGCACCCTAGTTTCTCCCTACTTGGGCCCTAGTTGCACCCTAGTTGCACCCTAGTTGCATCCTAGTTTTGCCCTACTTGCGCCTTTTTTGGACCTTAGTTGCGGCCTACTTGTGCCTCAGTTGGGAACTAAATACGCCCTAGTTGCGCCCTATTTGCACCCTAGTTGCGCCCTAACTGCGCTCTAGTTGTGCCCTTGTTGCGCCCTAGTTGCACCCTAGTGGTGTACTGATTGTGCCATACTTGCGTCCTAGTTGCGCCCTAGTTGTGCCACAGTTGGGCACAAGCTAAGCCCTAGTTGCGCCCTAGTTGTGTCCTAGTTACAACTTAGTTGAGCCCTAGTTATGCCATATTTGCGTCCTAATTGTACCCTAGTTCCGCCTTATATGCACCCTAGTTGTACCCAAGTTGCACCCTAGTTGTGTCCTTGTTGCGTCCAAGTTGGGTCCTAGTTATGTCCTAGTTGCTTCCTACTTGCACCGTAGTTAAGCCCTAGTTGCACCCTCATTGTGCCCTAGTTGTGCCCTCGCTGTGCCTTAGCTGCACCCGTGCCCTGATTGTACCTTAGTTGCACCCTAGTTGGGCCTCAGTTGGGCACTAGCTACATCCTAGTTGTGCCCTAGTCGCGCCCTAGTTGCGCCCTAGTTGCACCCTAGTTTTGCCCTAGTTGCACCCTAGTTACGCCCTAGTTGTGTCCTAGTTGCACCCTACATGCGTCCTAGTTGCACCCTAGTTGTATTCTTGTTGTGTCTCAGGTGGACACTAGTTACGCCCTTGTTGTGCCCTAGTTGCGCCTTAGTTACACCCTAATTGCACCCTAGTTGCGCCCTAGTTGCACCCTAGTTGCGCCCTACTTCCACCCTAGTGGCATCCTAGTTGCACCCTACTTGCACCCTTGTTGCGTCCTATTTGCGTCCTAGTTGCACCTTGGTTACGCCTTAGTTGCACCCTATATGCACCGTAGTTGCACCCTACGTGCGTCCCCATTGTGCCCTAGTTTCACCCTAGTTACGCCCTAGTTATGCCCTCGTTGCACCCTGATTTCACCCTAGTTGTGTCCTAGTTGTGTCCTTGTTGCGGCCTACGTGTGCCCTACTTACACCCTAGTTGCACCCTAGTTGCACCCTAGTTGTGCCCTAATTGCGCCTGAGTTGTGCCCTAGTTACACCCTAGTTGCGTCCTTATTGCACCCTCCTTGCGCCTTAGTTGCACCCTAGTTGTACCCTAGTTGCACCCTAGTTGCACACTTGTTGTGCCCTACTTGTGCCCTAGTTGCACCCTACTTGCGTCCTAGTTGCGCCCTACTTGCATACTACTTTCGCATTAGTTGCACCCTAGTTGTGTCCGAGTTGCGCCCTAGTTTCACCCTACTTGAACCCTAGTTGCGCCCTAGTTGCGCCTCAGTTGGACACTAGCTACGCCCTAGTTGCGTCCTAGTTGTGCCCTAGTTGCGCCCTACTTGCACCCTAGTTACGCCCTAGTTGCACCCTAGTTGTACCCTAATTGTGCCCTAGTCGCACCCTACTTGTGCCCTAGTTGCACCCTAGTTGCGCCCTAGTTACATCTCTCTTGGACACTACCTACACCCTAGTTGCACCCTAGTTGTGCCCTAGTTGTGCCCTAGTTATGCCCTAGTTGCACCCTAGTTGCACTCTACTTGCACCCTACTTGCGCCTTAGTTACGACCTAGTTGCGCTCTAGTTTCGCCCTAGTTATGTCCTTCTTGCGCCCTAGTTGTAGCCTACTTGCATCCTAGTTACGCCCTAGTTGCACCCTACGTGCACCTTACTTCCGTCCTACTTCCGCCCTAGCTACATCCTAGTTGCACCCTTCTTGTGCCCTAATTACATCCTAGTTGCACCCTAATCGTTTCAATTGGGCACTAGCTACGTCCTAGTTGTACCCTAGTTGTGCCCCAGTTGTGCCCTTGTTGTGTCCTAGTTACGTCCTACTGGTGCCCTAATTGCACCCTAGTTGTGCCCCACTCATGCCCTAATTTTTTCCTACTTCTGCTCTAGCTGCACCCCAGTTGCGCCCTACTTGTGCCTCAGTTGGACACTAGCTACGCCCTAGTTGGGAAGTACTTGTGTCCTACTTGCGCCCTTGTATCCTAGTTATGCCCTTGTTGTGCCCTATTTGCGCCCTAGTGATGCCCTTGTTGCACCATAGTTGTGCCCTAGTTACACACTACTTGCGCCCTACTTGCACCCTAGATGTGCCCTAGTTGTGCCCTAGTTGCACCCTAGTTGTATCCTAGTTGCACCCTAGTTACGTCCTACTTGCATCCTAGTTACATTCTAGTTGCGCCCTACTTGCACCCTAGTTGCACCCTTGTTGCACCCTACTTGTACCCTAGTTGCAACCTAGTTACGACCTAGTTCTGCCCTTGTTACACCCTACTTGCGCCCTACTTGCACCCTAGTTGTGCCCTAGTTGAGCCTTAGTTGGGCACTAGCTACGGCCTAGTTGTGCCCTAGCTGCGCCTTAGTTGCACCCTAGTTGTGACCTACTTGCGCCCTAGTTGCGCCCTAGTTGCATCCTAGTTGCGCCTTTTTACCCTAGTTACATCCTTATTGCGCCCTAATTGCACCCTAGTTGCACCCTAGTTGCATCCTAGATGCGCCTAGTTGCACCCTACTTGCGTCCTATTTGCGTCCTAGTTGTGTTCTAGTTATGTCCTAGTTATGCGTTAGTTGCATCCTATTTTCACCCTAGTTACACCCTACTTTCGCCCTCATTGCACCCTCGTTGCACCCTAGTTATGCCCTAGTTACGCCCTAGTTACGCCCTACTTATGCCCTAGTTGCATCCTAATTGCGGCCTACTTGCGTCCTACTTGCGTCCTAGTTACATCCTAGTTGCACGCTAGTTCCGCCCTCGTTGCGCCTTAGTTGCACCCTAGTTACGCCTAGTTGAGTCCTATGTGCACCCTAGTTGCACCTTAGATGTACCCTAGTTGCGCCCTAGCTGCATCCTAGTTGCACCATTGTTGCGCCCTAGTTACACCCTAGTTGCGCCTTAGTTGCGTCCTACATGCGCCCTACTTGCGCATTAGTTGTGCCTTATGTGCGTCCTAGTTGCGACCTAGTTGCACCCTTTTTGCACCCTAGCTGCGTCCTAGCTGCACCCTTGTGCCTAAGCTGGACACTGGCTATGCCCTAGTCGCGCCCTAGTTGCGTCCTAGTTGCACCCTAGTTGCATCCTACTTGCACCCTAGTTGCATCCTACTTGCGTCCTAGTGGCACCCTAGTTGCGCCCTAGTTGCGCCTCAGCTGGGCATTAGCTACACCCTAGCTGCACCCTAGTTGCACCGTAGTTGTGCCCTACTTGCACCCTACTTGCGCCCTAGTTGCAACCTAGTTGTACTTTAGTTGCACCCTAGTTACGTCCTACTTGCGCCCTAGTTGCACCCTAGTTACGTCTTAGTTGAGCCCTAGTTGCACCTTCTTGCGTCCTACTTCCGTCCTACTTCCGGACTAGCTGCGCTCTCATTGCGCCATCCTTGCGCCTCAGCTGGATACCAGCTACGCCCTGTTTAGGACGTACTTGGATCCTTGTTGCACCCTAGTTGTGCCCTAGTTGCGTCCTAGTTGTGCCCTAGTTGTGCCCTAGTTACGTCCTAGTTGCGCCTCAGTTGAGTACTAGGTACGCCCTAGTTGCGCCCTAGTTGCGCCCTAGTTGCACCCTAGTTGCACCCTTATTGTGCCTTAGTTGCACCCTAGTTGCGCCCTACTTGCGCCCTAGTTGCACCCTAGTTGCACCCTAGTAACGCCCTACTTGCGCCCTAGTTGCACCGCAGTTGCACCCTAGTTGCGCCCCAATTGTGCCCCAGTTGCGCCCCAGTTGCTCCCAAGTTTTGTCCCTCTTGTGCCCTAGTTGCACCCTAGTTACACCCTAGTTGTACCCTAGTTGCGCCCTAGTTGCACCCTAGTTGCGCCCTAGTTGCGCCCTAGTTGTGCCCTAGTTGCGCCTCAATGTCAGCTGACCCAGAATTGAGAAAACACATCCATACGCACGTCGCACACCAATGTGGAATTCAATGACCTAGGACCCGCTCAAAAAATCTGTGGCACGTGCCTTGGAGCATACGACATAGGGTTTGTGAGCGCGCGTCACGAGCATCTCCGAGACTAAGGGGCCGGATTTTAAGCCAACCCAAAATCGAGAAAACGCATCCATATGCACGTCGCACACCCATATGGACATGGATGATCCAAGTCCCGCTCAAAAGATCCATGGCACTTGCCTTGGAGCATGCGGTGTATGGTCTCCGAGTGCGTGTCTCGTACCTCTCGGAGACTAAGGGGCCGGAATTCGGGCCGACTCAAAATCGAGAAGACTCGTCCATAGACACGTCGCACACCCTTATGGACATGGATGGTTCAAGTCCTGCTTGCAAAATCCATGGCCCGCGTTCTAGAGCATACGGCGTAGGGTCTCAATGAGCAACTAGGACGCAACTAGGGCGCAACAATGACGTAGCTAATTGCGCCTCAGTTGGGCACTAGCTACGCGTAAGTCTAGGGCACAACAGGAGTGCAATTGGGGTACAATTGGGGCGCAACTGAGGCCTAACTGGGGTGCAACTGGGGCGTAACTGGGGCGCAACTGGGACTCACTTAGGGCGCAACTAGGGCACAACTAGGGCGCAACCAGGGGGCAAGTAGGACGCAACAAGGGTGCAACCAGGGCGCAACTAGGGCACAAATAGGGTGCAAGTAAGGCAAAACTAGGGCGCAATTAGGGTACAGTAAGTACAGTTTAACTAGGACGCAACGAGGGCGCAACTAGGGCGTAACTCGGGCGCAGCTAGGACGCAACTAAGGTGCAACTAGGGCGCAACTAGGGTGGAACTAGGGCGCAACTAGGGCGCAACTAGGGTGCAACCAGGGCACAAGTAGGACGCAAGTAGGATGCAACTACGGTGCAACTAGGGTTCAACTAGGGTGCAACTAGGGCGTAACTAGGGCCCAACTATGGTGCAACTAGGGCGCAACAAGGGCACAACTAAGGCGCAATTAGAGCGCAAGCCGGATGCAACCAGGGTGCGACTAGGGCGCAACTAGGGCGCAAGGAGGGTGCAACTAGGACGCAACAAGGATGCAAATAGGGTGCAAATAGTGTGCAACTAGGCGTAGCTAGTGCCCAACAGAGGCGCAAGTAGGGCACAACTAGGGCACAACTAGGGTCCAACTTGGACGCAAGTAGGGCGCAAGTAGGACGCAACTAGTGCCCAACTGAGACGCAACTAGGTTGAAACTAAGGCGCAACTAGGGTGCACCTAGGGTGAAACTAGGGCACAACTAGGGTGTGGCTAGTGCTTAACTAGGCTACAACTAGGATGTAACTAGGGCGCAAGTAGGGCACAACAAGAACAAAACTAGAGTGCAAGTAGGGCGCAACTAGGACGCAAGTAAGGCAGAAATGGTGTAGAACCAGGGCGCAAACAGGGATCAACTAGGACGCAACTAGGACGTAACTAGGGCTAGCTATTTTCCAACTGAGGCACAACTAAGGTGCAACAAGGGCACAAGTAGGGTGCAAGTAGGACGCAACTAAGGCGCAAGTAGGACGTAACTAGGGCGCAACCAGGGGGCAAGTAGGACTTAGCTAGGGTGTAACTAGGGTCCAACTAGGGCCCAACTAAGGTGCAATTAGGCTGCAACTAGGGGGCGACTAGGACGCAAGTAGGGGGTAACTAGGGTGCAACTAAAGTGCAACTAAGGCACAACTAGGGTGTAACTAGGGTGCAACTAGGGTGCAACTAGGGCGCAACTAGTGCCCAACAGAGGCACAACTAGGGCATAATTAGGATGCAAGTAGGGCACAACTAGGGCGTAACTAGGGCGCAACTAGGACGTAACTAGGGTGCAACTAAGGCACAACTAGGGTGCAAGCAGGGCAAAACTAGGGCGCAACTAGGGCACAACTAGGGCGCAAGTAGGGTGCAAGTAGGGCGCAACTAGGGCGTAAGTAGGGCACAACTAGGGTGTAACTAGTGCGCAACTAGGGCACAACTAGGGTGCAATTAGGGCACAACTAGGGTACAACTAGGCTGCAACTAAGGCGCAAGAAGGGAGCAACTAGGGTGCACCTAGGGGACAACTAGAGCGCTACTAGGGTGCAACTAGGGTGTAACTAGGATGTAAAAAGGGTTCAACTAGGATGCAACTAGGGCGCAACTAGGGCGTAAGTAGGGAATAACTAGGGTGCAACTAGGACGCAAGTAGGGTGTAAATAGGACGTAACTAGGGCGTATCTAGGGCATAGCTAGTACCCAACTGAGGCGCATGTAGGACGCAAGTAGGGCGCAACAAGGGCGCAACTAGGGTGCAACTAACGTGCAATTAGCATGCAACTAGGACACAACTAGGGCACAACTAGGTTACAACGAGGGCGCAACTAGGGTGCAAGTAGGATGTAACTAGGGTGCAACTAGGGTACAACTAGGGTGCAACTAGGACGCAACTAGGGCACAACTAAGGCGTAATTAGGGTGTAACTAGGGCGCAACTAGGGCGGAAGTAGGGAGCAAGGAGTGCGCAAGTAGGGCGCAATTAGGGTGCAACTAGGGTGCAACTAGGATACAACTCGGGCACAAGTAGGGCGCAACTAGGGTGCAACTAGGATGGAACTAGGGCGCAACTAGGGTCCAACCAGGGTGGAACTAGGACGCAACTAGGGCGCAACTAGGGCGTAGTTAGTGTCCAACTGAGACGCAAGTAGGGGGAAAATAGGGCACAACTAGGACACAACTATGGTACAACTAGGGCACAAGTAGGGTGCAAGTAGGGCGCAAGTAGAGCGCAACTAGGGTGCAGGTAGGGCGCAACAAGGGTGCAACTAAGGCACAACTAGGATGCAACTAGGGCGTAGCTAGTGTGCAACTAGGGCACATCTAGGGCGTAACTAGGGTGCAACTAGGGGGTGACTAGTACGTAATTAGGGCGTAAATAGGGTGCAACTAGGGCGCAACTAGGACAGAACTAGGGCGCAACTAGGGTGCAACTAGGGTGCAACTAGGGTGCAACTAGGGCGCAAGTACGGTGCGACTAGGGTGTAACTAGGGCTCAACTAGTGTGCAACTAGGGCGCAATTTGGGCGCAACTAGGGCGCAACTAGGATGCAAGTAGGGGATAACTAGGGAGCAACTAAAGCGCAACTAAGGCGCAACTAGGGTGTAACTAGGGTGCAACTAGGGCGCAACTAGGGTGCAACTAGTGTCCAATAGAGGCCTAACTACGTACAATTAGGGTGCAAGTAGGGTGCAACCAGGGCGCAACTAGGGCACAACTAGGGCGCAACTAGGACGCAACTAGGGCGCAAGTAGGGCTTAACTAGGACGCAACTAGGAAACAACTAGGGTGCAAGTAGGACGCAATTAGGATGCAACTAGGGCGCAACTAGGGCGTAACTAGGGTACAACTAGGACGGAACTAGGGTGCAACTTGGACACAACTAGGGTGCAAGTAGGGCGCAACTAGGGCGCAACTAGGGTGCAAGTAGGGCACAAGTAGGGCGCAACTAGGTTGCAACTAGGACGCAACCAGGGTGTAACTTGGGCACAACTAGGGTGCAAGCAGGGCACAACTAGGACGCAACTAGGGCACAACTAGGGTGCAAATAGGGCGCAAGTTGGGCGCATGTAGGACACAAATAGGGCACAAGTAGGATGCAACTAGGGTACAACTAGGGTGCAACTAGGGCGTAACTAGGGCAGAAGTAGGGCACAACTAGGGTACAACTAGGGCGCAACTAAGGCGCAAGTAGGGACAACTAGGGTGCAACTAGGACGCAACTAGGGCGTGACAAGGGTGCAACTAGGGTGCAACTAGGACGCGACTAGGGCGCAACTAGGACGTAAGTAGGGCATAACTAGGGCGCAACTAGGATGCAAGTAGGGTGTAACTAGGGCACAACTAGGGGGCAGCTAGGGCGTAGCTAGTGCCCAACTTAGGCCCAAGTAGGACGCAAGTAGGACGCAACAAGGGCACAATTAGGACGCAACTAGGGTGCAACTAGCGTGCAACTAGGGTGCAACTAGGGCACAACTAGGACGCAACTAGGGCGCAACTAGGGTGCAACTAGGGCACAACTAAGGCACAACTAGGGTGCAACTAGGATGCAACTAGGGTGCAACTAGGGTGCAACTAAGGCGCGACTAGGGTACAACCAAGGCATAACTAGGGTGTAACTATGGCGCAACTAGGGTGTAACTATGGCGCAACTAGGACGGAAGTAGGGGGAAAGGAGGGCACAAGTAGGGTACCTATTATGGCGGAACTAGGGTGCAACTAGGACAGAACTCGGGTGCAAGTAGGGCGAAAAGGGTTCAACTAGGATGCAACTAGGGCACAACTAGGGTACAACTAGGGTGTAGCTAGTGCCCAAGTGAGGCGCAAATAGGGCACAAATAGGGTGCAACCAGAGCACAACTAGGACGCAAGTAGGGTGCAAGTACAACCCAACTAGGGTGTAGCTAGTGTCCCACTGAGGCGCAAGTAGGGCGCAACTAGGGCGCAGCTAGGGCGGAAGTAGGAGGGAAGTTGGGCGCAAGTAGGGTGCATCTAGGGCACAAATAGTGCGGAACTAGGGCAAAACAAGTGCGTAACTTGGGTGCAAGTAGGACGTAACTAGGGAAAAACTAAGGTACAACTAGGGCGCAATTAGGGCACAAGTAGGGTGCAAGTGGAGCATAACTAGGGCACAGGTAGAGCACAAAAAAGGTGCAACTAGGGTGCAACTAGAGTGCAACTAGGGCGTAGCTAGTGTGCAACTAGGGCGCAACTAGGGCGCAAATAGGGAGCAACTAGGATGCAACTAGGGTACAAGTAGGACGCACTAGGGCGAAACTAGGGCGTAACTAGGACGCAACTGGGGCGCAACTAGGGTGCAACTAGGGCGCAACTAGGGCGCAGGTAGGACGCAACTAGGGCGCAACTAGGGCGCACATAAGGCGCAACTAGGGTACAATTAGGGTGCAACTAGGGTGCAACTAGTGTCCAACTGAGGCACAACCAGGGCGCAACTAGACAACGGCTATCATCAAATCCGCGTATCAAATGAGGAATTAAAGAAGATACTGTTGTGTACCGGATACAGGCACTTCAAGTTAATAATCAAACCGTTTGGACTCACAGATTCCCTTGCATCATTTATGATGGTAATGGATAACATTTTCCAGACATACCTTGATAAGTTTTTTTTCGTGTATCTCGACGTCATTCTGGTGTACAACTGCAACCCAGAGGAGCACAATGGACATCTCCAAAAAAGTTTGATAGAAACTCTTGAAGTGCAACTTTGGTTGCCGTTCCATCGAGTTTTTGGGCAACATCATCAGCGAAAGACAAATCACCATGGACCCAAAGAATGTGGAGGTTGGTGCTGATTGGCCAACCTCGACCAACGTTTGGGAAGTACAAGTGTTTTTGGGATTCTGCATCTAATTTTGTTGATTCATAAAGGACTACAACCGAGTGTTAGCACCTCTCTCTGATCTCATAGTAAAACTACCAAGTGGAGTTGCGGGGATAGCGAACAAGAAGCGTTCAACTCTTTGAGAGACACTCTCACCTTGACGTTCACCCTACAATTGGCAGGTTCAATGGTGGAATATATCATGGCCACCGACGCCTCCGATTGAGTGATCGGAGTCGTTCTCCTTCAAGACGACGGTGGTGGAGAACAACCAATCGCATGCATGTCACAAAAATTATGCAGACTACATGGTGCACAAAAAATAAATACTCGCAGTTGTACACGCATTCAAGACGTGGTGGTGTTACATGTAGCGCCAATGACGTATCGTCTGCACCAACCACCACGCGCTCAAGCATTTAAAGATTCCGCCAAATCTCAGCCATCGACAAACTCGATGGATGGAGTTCCTGGAGTCAAAGTTCAACTACTCCATCGAGTATCGACTTGAAAAAATCAAGCAACAGGATTCTCTAAGTTGGTGGCCAGACTTGATGGCTGAGATCAATGTGTTTCTTGTCAAACGAGACATGTACCTGGAAAAGCTGCTCGCCAAGGATTACAAGGAGTTTGACGGGTAAGAAAAAAACAAGTTCTGGTTTAACGACCCTTGCTGATGACGATAATTCACTCTCCCAGTTGTGGTACAACCAAACATTGTGCGATGTGTGATAGCCGTTATCATGGGGTCCCGTTAGTTGTCGTGGGGCTCCCAAGTGTTGTGCGATGTGTGATAGCCATGCCCTTTGCTTGGACAGGTGGTAGTGGAGGCACGCCTCTTCCGGGAACTGCTTGCTAGGGTCCCCATAGATGTTTTGTCTGTTGATGTGGAACACAAGGTGGATAGCCATGCTGTCTGGTAGGTGAAACTTAGTGACAACCGGTGTCTTTTCAATCGCAAACAGCCCCAACTACTTGGATTTAAGCTTTGTGCAATAGTGTCCTTGCGGTTTGACGCTCACCAAGTTGAGTAGGACGTGATCACCACATGGTACTCAGTTTATGTCCGATGCTTGTCGGTCACGTACTTCATCACCGCTTGAATATTTAAAAGTTTCTTGCAAGTATCTTCCCAGATGTTTTAGAAGTCTCACTGTTAGATGTCAAATCCTGTTATGTTTCTTGATCTCTCCAAACCTGTTGGAGTTGCATGCCAGCACAACGGTCGGCAACTTCAACGTCCAATGAATGTCATGTGGAATAGAATTTCTCTCTCCCTATGGAGGCCACGAAGTTGCATTCCAGCCCAACGGTCGGCAACTTCAACGCCCACTGAATGCCATGTGGCTTGTGCAGCATTCAAAGTGATTGTTTGAGCATCTGATTGGTGCACTCAGTATACCCTTCAGTTTGGGGATGAAAGGTCGTCGATAGTTGGATCCAGTAGTCATAGCGAGTCATCAACTCCCGACAAAATCTGCTGTTGAACCTCCTACCTTTGTCACTTGTGATGGAAGAGGGGACATGGTGTAGTCAGAAAACATTATTGAGCAACAGTTGTGCCGTTCCCTAAGAAATGATTCTTTTTGTTGTCAGGATGAAGTACGACAATTTTTAGAACCAGTCGGCAACCACAAGTATTGCATGAAATCCCTCCACTTTGATGGGAAAATCCGTCACATAATCCATGGATTTGTCTGGCCATGGTTCATAAGGCATGGGTAGCGATTGAAGCAAATTCAATGGGACGCATTTTCCCTTGTTCTTTATGTGTTTCAGAGTAAGACGCATTTTCCCTTCATTGTCTGCCTCTCACACCCAGAGCTCATGGCAGTTTCTCATGGGACTGCATGCCCTAATGAGTTCTATCTTCCTTTAGGCACCGCGGTTTTGGCTTAGTCGACCAAGGATTCCGTCTAGTCTATTCCATTGGTATCAGAGCACTAGGGTTAGAGTCCGACATGCAAGCGCCGAGGATGGCTCACTCCTAGCATGGGTGAGTAAAGCGTGCATCTAGCGCTACGTGGCTCAAGCATGGGTCCATGTCCTATAGGCGGTCGGACGGAATTGGCTTGAGGGTGAGAGACCCTTGTGCACCGAGGTCTTTGGCCTAGCCCTCCAAGGATTTTTTCAAAGTCTGATACATAATCAAATCCTTGTCGTGGAAGTTGTTAACGGTGCACAGTTTTGCTGACCGAGTTTGCTCACTGAGATTTGAGAGAGCAAATCTATGGTCGGTGATGCTTGCACGTTATCGAAGTCCGTGTCACTTATGCAAGCATGGAGCTTTCTTCCCCTAATCACCCCTGCAACGAGCCTTTGCGCAAAACCGACCATTATTGAGCGGGCCAATCCAAGACGCTTCAACACAGTCATTCTTACCTAGTCGCAAATGTTTGAATCCCAAAAACGATTGGTTCTTCACGCATCTCTCACTTGTACTCTGTTGTGTCCTCCTGGCTTGTGTACATTGGCGTGCAGATAACGGCGAGACGCAACGCTGCTGGAGTGTCATCTGGTGGAGCCGATGCACGCTGAGGCCTACACGCAGTTTGCTGGAGCCTCCTCCCTCCAACGTGCTCAGCTCCATCGGCAGACCTCCTCGGCAGTCGTGCCGCCGGCAGTCACTGTCACTGCATATGTTGTCTGCACGCGTCTAGTGATGTGTCTGACTTCCCTGTTGCATTCGCAGCGCCATGTTATGCCTAGGGTCCAAGTCTCATGATTTTCCGGCAATGTTGGTACCGGAGATTAGCGTAGACGCTGCCTGGGTTTGGGCAGCCATAACTCCTCACTGCTATTTTTCTAGCTAATTCTGACCGCACGACTGTGTTCGCAGCGTGCGTATTATGGTGTGGTTCAGTTTTCAGGTAAAACAGACGACGTCCGGGTATTGGGCTGTCGGCCGTCTGGCAGGGCTCACCGAGAAAACCCTGCCTGCCAGAAAATAGGTCTTTTTTCTGATAGGCTTAGAAACTGAGTAACAAGCTCTACAGACCTGGGGGGGAGCTAGAACCTGGAGTTGTCTCCCATTGTTACTCATTCTTGTTTCCGAATCAGTTATTTCCAGTTCTCAGCTGCTTTCTGGCGCTAACACTGGCGCGCGTGTCTCTGAGTAGCAAACCCAGTGCAGTCAGACTTTGACTCTAGAGCGGCAGACTGAGGGGGCAGCAGACTAAGCAACGAGCGCGAAAGCCCGCACGCTGCATCAACAACGCAGCTGCCTCAACCTGTGCTTTAGTATAGTTTCCTTCTTGGTATCAGAGCAAGAGCGCAGCCACAGCAGCAGACAACTGGCGTACAGGTTCCTGATTACGCCGGCGGACCTCCATACGTGCCAGTGCAGGGGAAATGCTACCGATTTTTCCCGGCAGCATTGATCCGCCTGATGGCGGATCAATGCTGTCAGATTTCTTCCCACAACCACTGGGCCAGGGGAAATGCTGCCGGATTTTTTCGACAGCACTGACCCCCACATGTGATGCAAGGAGGTGAGCCAAAGGCCACGTCAGGCACCTCCTGGCGACGACGCACGTGGCAACGTCAACCAGGTGTAGTTAATGGCAGCTGCACCAAGCAGCAACAGCAGCCTTCAGCAGCAACAACAGCTTGCAACAGCAGCGAGCAGTGGCAGCAGCAGCCAACAGTAGCCGGCAGCAACAACAGCTCGCGGCAGCTCGCAACAGCAGCAGCCCATAGCACCAAGTAGCAGCAGCAGCCAGCAACAGCAGCTCGTAGCAGCAGCCAGCAGTAGCAGCAGCGAGCAATAGCAGCAGCCGGCTGCAACAGCAGCGAGCAGCAGCCAGCAGCAGCTAGCAGCACCTGCTGCAGCAACGGCCAGTAGTACAAACAACAGCATCTGCTCACAGCCCGCTGCTCGTGGCTCACAGTGAGCAGCGAGCTTGCAGCGAGCAACAAGCTCGCGCCTCGTAGTGACGAACGAAAAAGACAAAAAAAGGGGTAACACTAAAAAAAATCCCCCCAACCCGCAGATGGCCCAGCAACGGCTGTAGCAGCCACCACAGCTGATGTAGTAGCCACAACAGCTGTTGTACTAGCCACAACAGCTGCTGTAGTAGCCACAACAGCCGCAGCAGCCCGCAACAGCTCATCGGTAGCAGCAGCAGCAGGAGCTGTTGCAACGGCTCCTGCTGCTGCTGCTACCGCAGCAGAGGCAACAGCAGCAATTGTTGCTATTGCTACAACAGCCGCAACAGCAGCAGCAGTAGTAGCAACAACTGTAGCAGCAGACCAGCAACAACAACTATAGCAGCAACAGCAGCTACTGCTGCAACAATGACCATAGCGGTAGCAACTACAGCAGCAGCTACAGCAACAGACCAGCAGCAGCAATAGCAACACCAACGACAGTAGCAACAACTGCAGGAGCAGCAGTAGCAGCCCTGCAGTTGACGTAGAAGCGGCTCCAGCAACAGCTGTTGCTGACGTCAGCCATCCTCAGCTGACATCACTGCTGAAATCACAGGTGACATCACCAAAAACAACAAAAAAATCTATAGCAGCAACTCTGTAGATAACGCAACAACAGTTGCTGACGTCAGCCATCCTAGGCTGACATCACTTCTGACATCACTGCTCACATCAGCAGCACACAAAAAAAGGAACAAGGAGGGGAAACAAAGGACACCATGGCAGAGAACGAAGAGGGATCCTCCTCTGTTGGAGGGCCCCCCTTCCTCCAACAACTGCAAAAGTTGCAACAGTAGCAGCAGCTGCCGCCGCTACAATAGCAACAGGAGCGGCAGTAGTAACAGAAGCAACAGCAACCGCCACGGTAGCAGCAGCAGCAACAACAACAACAACAGCAACAGCAGCGGCAGCAGTAGGAGCATTAGCAGCAGCCACAGCAATAGCAATAGAAACACCAACACCCCGCAGGCTCTGTCGTAGGTCATGCTGGCTCGACAGATCCTCACGCTGCATTACACCAACAGCTCACAACACTGACACAGTAGCTAGCGGCACTACAGCCGCGAACACCACTGCCGCAGTAGCAGCAGTAGTAGCAGCAGCAGTCGTCGCAGTAGCAGCAGCAGCCGCCACAACAGCAGCAACAATGTCAGCAAGCACCTTTTGTTCCACCCGGTTACGCGAGCCCTCATCCCTGTGACCCCTCCAGCTAAACGTCTCGCCCTCGAGCCCTTCCTCAACGACCTCACCACAGGCACACTCATTGACCCGGCAGCGGCGTGGCATGTACTCACGCGCCCTCATCGCCTATTCAGTGACGCCAACACCAACCGCCTCATCCGGGAGTTCAACTCCCTCCGCATGGGGGAGACCGAGACAGTCACCTCCTATTAAATGGAAAAGCTAGGCAGTAGGTTGGGGCATCAACGTTGTTGATGCAGCGTGCGGGCTCCCATGCTCGTTGCTTAAGTCTGTTGCCCCCTCAGTCTGCTGCTCTAGAGTCTAAGTGTGGACGCTCTAGGTTTGTTACTCAGAAATGCGCGCACCAGTGTTAGCGCCAGAAAGCAGCTGAAAACTGAAAGTGACTAATTAGGAATGAAGAATGAGCAACAATGGGAGACCCCTCCAAGTTCTAGCTCCTCCCCCCCAGCTTTGTAGAGCTTGTTACTCATCTAACCAGCCAATCAGAATATAGACCTAGACCTATTTTCTGGCAGGCATGGTTTTCTCGGTGAGCCCTGCCAGACGGCCGACAGCCCCAAACCCGGGCGTCGTCCGTTTTGCCCGAAAACTGGACCATACCATAATACCGACTTGGCAAACGCAGTCGTGCAGTCACAAGCAGCTAGAAAAATAGCAAAGAGTTATGGCTGCCCGAACCCAGGAAGTGCCTACAATGATCCATGATGCCAAACAGTGCCACGCAACATGAGACATGGACCCTATGCAGAGCATGACGCTTCAGACGCAATGGTACAGTCAGATCCAACGTCTCACACATGCAGACAGCATCTGCGGTGGCAGTAACCACCGATGGCCCGACCGCCGAGGAGGCCTGCCGATGGAACTGAGCACGTTGTCGCAGGGAGGAGGCTCCAGCGAATTGCGTGTAGGCCTCAGCGTGCGTCGGCTCCACCAGACGACACTCCAGTAGCGTCGAGTCTTGCCGTCAGTCATCTGCAAGCTGATGTACACAAGCCGGGAGGACACAACAGAGCACAATGAGAGATGCGAAAAAACCAACACTATTGGTAGCGTGCAGAGGACATCCTGCACCGCCTCGAAGACGCTGCGCCACCCCCTCTCTCCGCGCTCTTGACCATCAAGCACGGCGCCACTGACCCCTTCTCCGACGTCTTCATCCACTACTCCCAGGTTGTCCTCGCCGCGATGGCTGCCCAGGACACCCTCATGCCCTGGGCATACGAGCTCGTCCTCCGCATCAAGGAGGCTCGTCAGGAGTCACACATCCATCGCACGGAGTCCCTCGCCTATCTTGTCATTGCCTCAGTGGCTGTTGCCGCCCCAGTAGTAGTAGTGTCTTCCAGCGCCACCTTTTCTGGCAAGAAGAAGCACAGGGACAAGAAGGGAAAGGGCCCTCAGCAGCATTCCAGCAGATTCGGCAGCAATAGCCTCGTCAGCCACAACTGTGGCCAGTCAGGACACAGGTAGTACACGTGTCCGCTCCCGACTAACGAGGCTCGCGTCATCGCCTCCATGCGTCGCCAGTGCGAGCGTCGCCTTGCCACCACTGTCGTGGCCTTCGTTGCTCCTGCTGCTCCTGCGCCGCTCGCGACGGCTCCACCGCAGTATCTTCCGCAACCGTCCACACCCTCTCCTCCGTCACCGACGCCTCCCTCCTTCTTGGACTCTGGCGTCGTTACACCGCAGACGGTCTACCCCGTCGGACCCTCCACCCGCAAGCGTCAATTGGAGTAGTTCATCGCACAACGGCTCGGCCTTCCTTGTCCTCCTCCCCAGGGAAGTGCAAGTTGTGTAGTCGCTCGTTCCTCCCTACCCTGCATGACAGAGTCTGTGCTGTGATCGTGTCCTGTATCTTCGTCCACTCCATCCTGTGCCGTGCCTTCCCCACCTGCTCCTCTTCGTGATGATGTCGCCTGGTTGGATGACCGGCAGTCTCGGTTCGCACCTCCGTCCACCGCATCAGCGTCACTCGCCCATTGTCATGTGACTGTCAGCGATCTGGCCACACCGGTCCAGGATCCGTCAGAGACCTGGATCATCGACTCCGGGGCCACGCATCACATGACGGCCTCGTGCGAGGCCTTTAGTGTCCTTGGTCCCGTCATTGATGTCACCGGGGTTCCGACGGGTTCTAGTCAGGTATTACCCGTTCGTGGTGTCAGTGTCGTTCGTTTCTGTGGTCCTGCTGGTGATGTCTTCGTGACTGATGTCCTCTTTGTCCCTCGCCTTGAGCTCAACCTCCTGTCTGTCAGCACCCTTTATCGCATGAGCATGGATGTTCTGCACTCGCGTGGTGTGGGCACTGTGTCGTTGCGTCCGTCAAGTCATGTCGTTTTGCATGCCATCGCCGGTGGCAACTTGTGGCACGTACCGCGCATGTCCGCTTCTACCTCTGTCCCCTCCTCATCGGCCGAAACTGACCACGTGTTTGTTACTAGCACACTGTCTCCGCAACACATGCGTCTCCTGCATCAACGCCTCTGTCACGTCCACTCTCCGCTCACAGCATGCTTCGCACGTTGCCAGCCACGGGCCTTGACCCAGTCTCCTTTCCTCTGCCGTGTCCCACCGAGTACATTGATTGCGCTCAGGGGAAGATGCACCGTTCCACCTACCCCCTCTCTGCCTCTCGAGTGACAATCCCGCTTGACATGTCTAGGTTAGGGTCCTTCAGTGTCCTTGGTCCCGTCAAACTCCCACATTTTATGCTGCTCAATTGTAGTGTAAAGTTAGGAGGTATTACGGTAGTTTAAATTCAATCTGGGGTCTATTAGTATGAATTACTTTGAGGGAGTGATCACGTGTCCATAGAATTCCCAACATATGTGACATCCACGAACCGTTACATAACAATCCCACATCCACCTGTTGGATATTTTACATCCGCCATGCTAAAAGTTCACAAAATATGAGCGATTTGTCCGGATGATGTCCAACTCTTACACCATGTCCATATGTTTTTGTTCCAATCACCATACATCCAACCAATATTACAAGTTGTAGTGTTCGTGTCTTTGTTCATCCCCTAGCATTTGTGATTGGTGCACTCTTTCTAACCCTTGCAAGGGGTTGCCGATAACTGTCATTTTCCACCTATTGTAGTCGACCGGTGTCAAGTAAAAGTTCCGTTTGGTTGCGTGCAACTGCTCCGCTGCGTACCAATCAAAGAGTGGCACTCTTCTTGAACAATGAGTTGCTGAGGGCTTCTATAACTATAAGTCACCACCATTTCTTTGCAGATGTGAATGACGACATGTGTGTTGCAAGGTCCATTAGACATTGTCTAGAATGAGCATTGCTTGATTGACGATGACTTCCGAAGTCAACATTTCTTTCCATTGCGAGTATCATGTGGCAGTTTGACACGATAGTCTATGCCTCAACTAAGTACATCCATTGTGTAGTCAAGAAACAGCACAAAACTTCTTAGTTTTTGTGCAAATGTGCATTTTCTTCAATGATCCAATTCCGTTCAGTTCCTAGATGAGATGAAATTCAATCCATCATCATCTTTTGTGCGGGAAAATTAAGTGCATTCGAATCCATTCCAATCAGCGACCAGTTCGGACCAGTTCCGAAGTTGACTTGAAGGAATTTTTAAAAGTCAACCTGACGTTCAATCAAAAGCTGCCCTGTCCAATCCAGTCTTCACAATGTGGAAAAAGGCCATGAAATCCACACAACTGTTGCAGCGTGTGTTTGCCCCGCCTGTATTCAAGTCAGGGAAACCATTTCAGGCAGGCAGATAGACAGACAGCTATCCCTTGCAGCCATGTACCACAAACCCCCAGCCCGTGGTGAGCTCACCATGATAGCTTGAGCAGGCGTGGATTACGACATCCGACCATGCGAGCCGCCATAGTCCTAGACATAGAGTACATGAACGTCTATGGTGTCTTGCAGAGTTGGTCATCACCCACGGACAATGTTGCACAGGCTGCAGAAATCTTTTTCATCATTGCCTTCCAGACATGCCTTGGCGTTTTCTCCCACATCAGGTATCCTGGTCCTAGCATATCAAGCGACTGAGACTCTCACGGGACAGGGGACAACACAAGGCACAGTCCCACGACTAGCCTACACTCCAAAGAGGAAAGCTGCACAGCTACAGGGAAGTCCAGAACCAGCCAACTTCTTGGATGAGGGATTTGGGCACCAGAGGATTTGGGCTCCAGGGGGTTTGGGCACCGGCGCTGTCGGTCCAACTGCCTGGACCGCACCGTCGGGAAATCTCATTCCGCGCTCAACAGGAGCTCACCCTCCAGCTCCGCCACTGCTCGCAGGCAGCAGCTCGCCCCTCCGCTGGCCAACATTCAACCCGCGCGACTTACTCCTGGCCGCAGGAGCAGCAGCAGAAGCGGCAGCAACCACCGCCACCACTACAATTGGCAGCAACGCAGGCGTGTTCTTCTGGCGGCATACGATACGGCTACTGCAGAAAGGACCGGTTCACCTACTCTCAGCAGTGAAAGGAGGAGGATGGTTGGAGCATCAGCAAGCCATGCCGCGCCGACGGAGAACCCAACCCAGACTGTTCTCAGTCTCAGTGCCCCTGGTCGGTGTTATGGCAAATGCGTACATCTGCCAGACAGGCACAAAGACGCGTACATACACGCACACGCACACGCACACGTACACTCATGGACTCCGCAATGCGAGCAGGCGTTTGAGAGATGCGACAGCGTGCGGGGAAGGGAAAGTTGGCATAAAGACATGGAAAGACGTGGGAAGGCACGGGGGAGGCCGGGAAGAAGGCCGCTCGGGAGTGGGAAAGATGGCAGCCAAGCGACGGGCATGAGGGGAGGCACGACTTAGGACCAGATGGTGGGGGGCAGGAGGTGACCGGAAGCAGCTGAGCGAATGACTGGCAGTCTTTAGTTCTGACCATCGGTACCACCACCGAAAGAAGAAAGAGAAAAAAAACAAGTGTGGAAGACACGCAGAAGTGCGGTGGGCACACGCAACGAGCACCACTTCAGCGAAGAAGCAATGGAGAAGGAACACAAAAGTCAATGGGAAGTCCATCGGAGAAAATGGATTGACACAACCGTCCTCGACCAACAAGAAACCGAATGGATGGACAGGGAGCGCAGCACGGCAGGGCAATTGTACCGCCATGAAAGGTCAGTCGGAGAAAGGAGAGGATCCGTATGACTTGGGTGAGGTAGGGCCAGACCCTTGCAGGCCATCAGACATATCCTGCGAAAACACAACGCACGGAAGCATCGCAATCGCCAGCCGCACCGGCATCACCAAGAGCAGCAACACCATCAGCAGCGACACCATCAGCAGCAGCACCAACAGCAGCAACACCAACGGCAGCAGCCCCAACAGAACCAGCACCATCAGCACCACCATCAGCAGCACCAGCAGTAGCAGCATGATGACATGATCGGAATCAAGCGCACAACGGCATTGGCTGGTCACTGGCTGGCGTGTGCTGGCATGAGCTGGCCAACATCAGAAAAAGAAAAAGAAAAAGAAAAAGGGCGGAGTGACTATATACCCCTAGTTTCGCACAATAAGCCCCATCCGCCCCTCCGTCGGAACAATAAGCCCCATCCGCCCCCCCGCCAGAATGATAAGCCCCATCCGCCCCCCC
>SZWC01006368.1:80520-93693 GCA_023375785.1 Penium margaritaceum | reverse complement strand
CTCTCTCCCCCCCCCCCCCTCTCGCACAAAATAATTCTCAACATTGATATGCTTCGTGCGAGTATGGTGCATGCCATCGGGCTCAGCGATAGCTTTGGTGCTTTGATTGTCACAGTGTAGCATGATACATCGAATGGAGATGCATAGCAGTTGCAACAGGCGATACAACCACATGCTCTCACACGTGCCGGTGCCAAGTACAACATTCTCAGCTTTGCTAGAGCTACAAGCAGCACATCCTTGTTCACCGCTCTTTTATGGCACTGCAATTTCACCAACAAGAAAGATGTAACTAGCGCGGCTATGAGCATCAACGTCGTCGGCCCAATGCCTCTCTGTGTAGCCATTAACGAAGACTCATAGTTGTGCCCCATAGCAAAGACCAGTGCGAGCAATGGTCAGGGCATATCTGACTACACGCAATGTAGCCTCCAAGTGTCGTGCTCTTTGACACTATGAGAACCATGCCAGAAAGTTCACGACAAATGTAACGTCCGCCCTGGTCGTTGTTGCCAGGTACATGAGAGAGCCAATCACGCTGAGGTAGCTCGTCGCATCGATTGGCTCCCCCAGATTTGACACATCCAGTGTCTACAACAACCTCTGTCTAGGTGGGGTCATGGGTGCGGACGCCATTGGCTGTGTCTCAAGGAGGGAGGCAAAGCGCTCCCCCAGATTACAAGCATAGGCAGCTTGGTGAACGTGGAGCACACGGCAAGGGTGGTCTCATTCCAGCTCCATGTCTAGGAAGACACGAGCTGGTCCGAAGTCCATCTTGCACATGGATTGTAGGAGTGAATTCACCGACTTCACACCCCCCTGACTAGGTGACGAGATCAACAAGTCATAAACATAGACAAGGAAAGCGACAAAAGGGGGTGATGGAGGGGTGACAAAGAGAGAGGGATCCATCGCAATTTGTTGGTAGCCGTCATTCTCAAGTGTGGATGTGATCTATTGATTTCAGCACCGGAGAAAATTTTCAAGCAATAGAGGGCCTTCCGAAGTCGCCAGAATCTATTGTGCCATAACAAAACCGAGGGGGCTGGACCATGTAGATCTCCTCGTCTAGCCGTCCATGTAAGAAAACATTGTTGATGTCCAGCTGCTCTAGCTCCCAATCATGCTGAGCGAGAAGACTTAGCAAGGCTCGATCTGTGGTGTAACGGCCAACCGGTGCAAATGTCTCATCAAATTCAACGCCTAGGACTTTGAATAACCCCTTCATCGTGAGGTGAGCTTTGTACTTGTCAAGAGTCCCATCAGGCTTGTACTTGCACCAAAAGACCCAACACGCATCAATGGCTTTGCGCCCTAGTGGCAAGTCAACCAACTTGTACACAGTATGGTTGTCAAGGGATTTTAGCTCGTAGCGTATCGCAGCTCTTCACTGTTGTGCATCCGGAGCTATGCGTGCCTGTCGAGCCATGGTAGGCTCAAGGGTAAGGGTGCGGTGCCGGTGGCCGCGCGACATTCATCAGCAACGTAAATGGCTGTAGTAGCTATTGCACGCATATGCTTAGAGATGAGAAACGCATAGCCTAGGATAGAACAAGGATGGACAAGAGCAATGGCTAGGCCTAGCGCATTTCTGCCCATTGGCACAACGGGGGACTGACCCTTCAGTGAAGGAGATGGATGGACGAATGCAGCAAGGACAGTGGAGGTGCGGTGAGGGGACATGCGAAGGCACTTGCCGCTGACGAAATGTGAGTCAGGTGTAGGCTTAGTGGGCTCTGGTGACAGAGGTGGGTCTCCCCGTACAGGGTCTGTTGACTCAGTAGGGACGGCAGGTCTCGATGATGATGGAGTAGTAGGTAGTGATGCAGACGCATACGTAATGACAGGCAAGGATGTTACAAGGGAGGTCAACATGCTCGACGAGCCGGACGACGAGGATGGAAGGGAAAACAAGGCAGGTGTATGCGTCGAGTCTGATGACAAAGGGAGAGTCGAGGATACATGCTTAAAGATCTCGAAATGAACGAGGGACTACAGATGGAATATGATCGACTTCTCCCCCAGGCGAGAGAGCAAAACAAGGGAGGCAGTGGGCGAGAGATGGCTGAGGTCAGGAAGGAAAACTGACTCAAGGAACAACGCATTACGAGACTAAAAGAACTGATATCGCAAGGGGTCCTAAAAGTGGAAAGTTTTAAACTAAGAGGAGACACTGAAGAAGGGATACAGAAGGTCCCAAGGACAGATTTTTGCATCACGTAGGTCATCATGCACCTAGACGAAGGCAATGCTTCTCAAGACCTGAGCAAGATGAAGGTCGGAACGACTGCTAGCCCAGCGCTCAAAAGGGGTGATGGAATGAGGGAGAGGCCCATGGGGGTCTCAATTCTAGACCCATGTCATGTAGCTCATGGAATCAAAGGCAGAGAGTGTAGTAAGACAAGAGGGTCCAGACACCGTCAGCAAGAGTACAGTTCCAACAATAAGAGATCCCATTTTGTTTGGGTGTGTAAGGAGCAGAGGTCTCCAGACACACCCCCTTGATGCAAGTAAGCGGGCTGTGGAGCCAGGAAACTCACCGTCACAGTCATTACAAAAGATACGTAACAAGTGTTGACAGGCACGCTTAGCCTGAGTAAACCACGTCTCAATAATGGGACAGACATCGCTCTTCTGACAATGAGTGAAGACCCAACAGAGATGAGAGAAATAATAAATGAGAAACAAGATATAACGACCGACATCACCAAGGAGGTCATGGAGGAGGGTGCCCATGACATCAACATGCGCACGGTCAAGAGGAGGACTAAACTGAGATTTAGAGTAAGAGAAGGGAGAGTGATGCATCTTGCCTCGGGCACAGTCAAAATAGTCAGTAGGACAAAGAGCAAGGAAGGTAGAGGGTGACAATCCCATAGCGGGCTGAAGATGGAGCATGCTAGAGATGGCATCAGTATAGACATGTGTGAGACGTCGGTGCTACACATGGACAAGGTCAGGAGAGAGAGAAAGAGAGGAAACCACATGGATGAGAGTTCTACCAACGGAGGTGGCAGGAGAGGAGAATAGGAGCACACGATACAGTTTGGCATGCTTAACCCAGTGTAGGATGATGCGACCAAAGGGACACAAATGCAATATGCCAACACCTTGACGAGCAGGGAGGGCATTGACAGTAAGTTCAGCTCCAAGAAAGGGACATGTAGTACATCAAGAAGGTACAGAGCGCCATAGGGACCGACAAAACGAACCACACCAATGCCCTAAATAGTGAGCAACTGACCTGACCCAATGATCACAAAGCAAACAGCACGAGCAAGGCCGAGGGATACAAATGAGGAACACACACATGTCATGTGGTGGGTAGCTCCTCAATCTAGGATCTAGAAGCTACTAGACGCACGCACGGGGGGAAGAACATCACATGTCGCCACAGTGCCAACAGGGAGTACAGGGCGAGCGGACAGTGTACAAGCAACATGACAGCGCGGAAGAACGATAGACTACCAACTTTCAATCCATGGAACCAGGAGAGACAATGACCCAAGGACATGACTTGGAGAGTCACCATAAAGAACAGAGTCATTCTGACACATAGGGCTGTTCCCAACTCCAGTCCAAGGAAGAAGTCATAATAGAGAGCACAAGACCAGCCAGCAAGAAAGGACAACAAGTGTGAGAGTGGACGTCAAGCAGCAGGTGAGCGAAGAAAGGCAAGGAGTGGTGGAATGGTAGCAGTGTCATCAGCCAAGAGATCAGGCACAGTGGCGGCAGCTGGAACGATAAAACTAAGAGCACCAGCAGCTGATGTTACACCAAGAGTGGTGCTAATAGAGATAGTTGTTATGACTAGACTGATGATAGCCGATGATGTAAACATCGCCAATGCAGTCGCTAAGGTTGTGTAGGTATAAATGGACACTACGGTTACGGTTGCGGCTGATGGTGGAGCTACTGTGCTGGATGGGATCGCGATTGTGGCGGCTAAGACTTGTGTGCCAATATCAACAGCTACTACTATAATGGGCCCAGCAACAACAATGGCCTTGGTGTAGGCTTTGGTTGCACGGCCCGCCAAGGTGGATGTAGGGGTACGTAACGCCCTGGCCGCCGCTGCAAACGTGGTTGTTGATGCTACGACAACGTCAATGACGTTAGTGGCCAAACGTGTTTCAAAAGATGATAGTAAGACAGTGTCTCTCTGGAGACAAGCCAGAAAGTCAACAGTAGCACTTTCAATCACAGTAGAGTCATCCCTCCCGAGTCCTGAGGCAAATGAGAGGGATTTCTTACCGAAACACATCGTAATGGAGAGGAGCGGACAGACACAGGTGACTCCCCGCCAGCTTTGCGAAGATGTCATCCCGACAAGCTACGATACACTCCTTAATTTAGGACCTGATGGGAGCCGCACCAGGGAGCTCATTATGCGCTAGTGTGCTGCTCTCCACCACCGAAGTGACAAGGACGGGATGGGGATAACAACATTCCATCAGCCTCAGGTGTCAAGGTTATTACTGTTGTAGCAGTTTTTGTAAGATTTGGTGATGCAAGTATGGTCGCTACTGCTCGTGCTGATGTTCCTGTCGTTGTGGTTGCTGCGGTTGTTGCAGTGTTATTATTGCTACAGTTGAAAAACCTATAGCTACTACAATTTCTGCTCCTGTGACCAATGCCGTAGCTGCAACTGCTACTACTTCTGTTTAAAGCCTATCACAACACCAGTTGCTACGGCTGAGGATGTAGTGACACCTAATGTAGCTACTGTTGTGGTCACTGGTGGTGCAGTTGCGGCTGCCTAAAGTGTGGTTATGCAGTTGCTGCCACGGTTGTCGAAGCTACAACAATAGTGGCTGTTGTTTCGAGTCTGCCACAGCAGAGATTACTGTAGCTGTTAGTGTTGTTGATGTAGCTACTGAAGGTGTGGCTGTGCGGCTGATGCAGAAGTTACCGAAGCTGCAGTTGTTGTTGCAGTCACTGCTGTGCCCCAGAGGGGCAGCAGTGGCGGCCGAAGATAGAGGCTGGGATAGTTTGTAGCTGCAAGTGTGGCGTGAATCAAACGGTACGCCAAAAACCACTGGTAAGACAATGCCTGCGGGCGCAACAGTGCAGCCACTCGTGGAGTCCAAGACATGAACTAGACTGCCGGATGTAGTGGTTAGGCTGGCCGCGGTGAAAAGAGCAGCAATGGTAGTAGTAGTGATGGTAGCCTCTCTCACGGCCAGGGCCTTGCATTCAAAGGATAAGCGCGAAGCACTCCCTCATTATGGCTCTGATACGAGTAGGCAATGGAATGTAGTGGGAGGAGAAATGAGACAGCAGAGGGAGGAAAAGCCACTCTTTGGGCAAGGTATAAATGCATGGAGATCGCATGCGGACCAAGTCTCAGCCAAGAAAGGTCAGTCACAACAAGTGTAAGGCTTCTCGTTGGAGTGAAGGCCAAGAAAGAACGGGCAGCGGGCTCGCTCTCGCTCGAGGTTCGATCTCCACCAAGCGGCATTTTGGTGATCGAACCTAGTCCCCCTCTTATTGCTTTCCTTACTCACGCACCAGTGTACCAACTACGGGTGTGAACCCGGGTGTGCCTAACTCTGGCACCAAGTCAGCAAGAGTCAACGCAAATAGTAAAAAGAGGCACAAGTGATATCGATGTCCACATAGCCCATAACCACGTCTTGGCGACATCAAACATGCTGACAGTAGAATCTCTTATTTCTCAGTCACCTGCATCAGGCATGTGTGGGATGTGCAACGAGACCAGATGCCACTTTGTGTCGGTGACACATAAATGAACGAGGAGTTGCAAGGTGGTAGGCTATGTATTGTGGCGACGTAATCCAGAAACTTGACGAAACGGAAAATGGAAGCCATACATTGATTCTCACATAATTGCATCAACTACCATCACACGCTATAGGAACGCTTGAGCTCAGAGATCAAACTCACCAATCGGCACCAAAGAGGAACGGGACAGGTCATCCACACAACCAATCAACTAAAAAAAAAACCAAAGAATGACAAGTCTGTCGATCAATACAGAAACAGGCTCAATGACCACCCAGTGGTTACATGCTTTTAAGACTGAAGTGAGCACCGCACTAAGCTACTTTATTGCTATATCATTTACACAGAAACATCTAAGTGGAAAGCAAAGAGAAGAAATTTGAAGGAGATTAACATTGTCCGTATACATAAACTCTGGAAAATCATTTAAGGGCATACCATTGGTTCATTCTCTTTGTCCTCTGTTCTGATTATTGCAACCAGAACTACTGGATTGGGCCATTGGCTCATGCTACCAATGGTTTGCCGATGCGGAATCATAATGGTGTGAGTCAATATGCCAGTCTATTGTGCCGTGTCACTGCACCCAATTTTGTTGTATATGTTGGACTCCTAGAAGGACTTTGACATGGTTGTTTCATGAAATAGATATTTGATTTTACCCTATGCCATACTCTCGAGAGAGTTTTCTTGTGTTGTGAAAGTCCCATGGGAAAGTTTTTTCCATTCCCCATGCCCTTTGCAACGCACCACATCTATGTCACATTGCGACGGCCACTCTATGGAACCAGACCACACTCCTATTAGACCCCACCCCTTGGACACACAGGTTATCGATAGTACATATATTGGTAAGGGAGACTATTTGACTATCAATCGGCCTTGTTTCTTCCAAGTTTTCCTGTAGCACATGTAATGTATACCTTACATCTCTGACATCTTGAAGTTCCTACCTTCCTCCATCTCTCCCTCTTCTAAACCTTGCTCCACCCTGGTCAATCCCGTTTCACATTATTCAACCTTCCTCCACTTCAATCCACCTTGCTTCTCATCATCCTCCTCTTTTCTCCACTCTTTTTGCCTAGCCCCTACACCATGTTCCACCTTTCCTTTCCTTGATTTTTTGCACTCCAATTAATCCATCTTTCACCCTGCTTGAATGTGCTCCACCTCCCCCCTCATTCGTTCCAATGTGATCCAATGTGACTCACTATGCTCCACCTTGCTCCAACTTGCTCCACTTCGCTACATATTACTCTTCCTTTTCCCACCATAAACCAACTTTATTTAGATTGCTCCAAATGCCTCCCCTTGATTCATAGTACACCACCCCGTCCAACTTTTATAGACATTCTGCAACCTAGCTCCTCCTTGGTCAGACTGGCTCATTTTCTCCATCATCTACAACCATGCTCCATCTTGGTAGAATGGACTAACCATTGACCCACCTCGATTCCCATTCCTACAACTTCCTCCACCATTGCTCCATCTTGCTCCACCTTTATCTTTCTTGCTCTAACTGGCTCCTTGCCGCCCCACCTTGCTTCACCTTTCTTTTATTCGCTCGACATTGGTCCACCCAGTTCCAACCTACTTCACCCTGCTCCACCTTCCCCCATCACGCTCCATATTTCTCCTGCCTTCCTCCACCTTGCGTTGTCTTGCCTCATCTTGCTCAACTTTGCATTTCCTTCCCCCAATTTGATCCATGTTTCTCCACATTGTACTCTCACGATCCATTTCTTTTCACCTTCCTCCATCTTGCTACACTTTCCTCTATCACTGTTTGTGTTTTCACATCTTCCAACCTTGTCTATATTGCTTCATGTTGTCCCATCTTACTCAAAATTCCTCTAATTAGCCCCACTTAGATTCACCTTGATGACAGTATCTATACCTTCCTCAAACTTGCTTGAATGTTCTCCACATATCCTGGGTTTTCTTGGACTTTCCCGTGCTTCTTCTACCTTCCTCGACATTTTCTCTTCCTTTCCAAAACTGGACACTCCACCTCGCTCCACCTTGATCCAACCTGGTTTTTCTCAATTCGTGTTCCTGCACATGGCTTTATCTTGTTCCACCATGCTTCACCGATCTCAATCTTTCTTGAACTTGCTCCATCTTGATCTATCTTTTTCTACCTTCCTCCACTTTCCTGCACCTTGCTCCACCTTGTTCCACCTCTTCCCCATTGCTTGATGTTTCTCCATTCTTTCCCATCATAATCTAGATTCCTGGGCCTTCCTTCACCTTGTTCCACCTTCCTGCATCTTGCTCAACAACCTTCCACATTCACTGACATTGCCCCACTTTCCTCTATACTTCTCTTCCATGCTCCACCATTCTCAAGTTTGCTTCAATTTGTCCCATTTTCCTCCGTCCTGCTCTACCATAGCCCACATACTCTCACTGTGTTTCACCTTATTCTGGCTTGCACAATCTTGCCCAAATATGCTCCACCTTACACCGTCTTCCACCAACTTACACCACGGTGCACCGCCGATCTATACCTTGCTCAACACTGGTCAGCCGTGCACAACTAGCACCATACAACTTCCTTCACTTTTCTGAAAAGTTATCTCTTATGTCAAACATGCTCAACATTCTTGAGAAATTCATCACTTATATCCACCTTACTTCACCTCACACTTCCTCCTTGCTCCACCTTTGTCAAGTTACATGATCCTTGCCACATTTAACTCCACCATTGTAGGCTTCTTTCAGAATTTATCCACCTTCCTTCTTCTTTGATTTCTATAGATGGTCCGAGCGGACAAAAACCTCCTACGGGGCTCCCTTCCGGGATCTGCTACTCAGAGAACCATTGGTCCGCTCCACTCCATCCAGACTGGATGCCTTTCTTCGTGCTTCTTGGCCTTTCCTGACCTTGCTCCAACTTCTTCCACCATCCTCCATCCTGCCCAACCTCTCCCCAACCTCGACATTGATCCATGTATCATCGTGCACCGTTGTGCTCTGCCGTTTCCCACCATTATACACCTTCCTCCATTAACCTCGAGCGGACCCGCCATGCTCCACCTTGACTTACCTTGTAACATCTTGATCCACCTTGCTCCACACTATTTCGTCGTGCTCCATCATTTGTAAAATGCTTCCATGTAGCTCCACCTTGCTCCAAAAATATCCCATTTGTTTGTATTTTGTTTCACCTTACTTGATTTTACTCCTTGATGGTTGTTTTACATCACATTATTCCACTTTGTTCAACCTTGCTCCACCTTTCTTGGCCTTTCCTAGCTAACATTGGCCTTGCTCCATCTTGCTCCCCCTTGATCCACAATGCTGCATCTTGCTTGGCCTTCCTCAACTTTAGTCAACCTTTCTCCAAAGTGTTCTGATATGCTCCAAATGTTTCCTCTAGATCGGAGCTTACACCACTCTGCTCTCAGTTTCTTGTTCTATTTCTCCATTATCTCTCTTTTTTTTCTTTCTATTTTCTCCACCTTACTATAACTTGATCCACCATGCTCCAAATTTCTCAAAACTGTTGCACATTTCTCAACATTATACCAGAATGCTCCATCTTAGTCTTGCCTGCTTCACATTTTTCAATGTTTCTCTGCATTTCTCCATGTTGCTCCGTACATGTCCATTTTTCTTTGCCTCGCTCCTACTTCCTCCACATTTCTCTTCCACCACGCTCCAAATTGCTCCCGCTTTCTTCACTATGCTCCCTCCACATTGCTCCACCTTGTACCACCTTGCTCCAACTTACACCACCTCACTCCAACTTGCTACACTTTGGCCCACAATGGCTCCTCTTTCTCCAATGCGCTCCATCTTACGCAACCTTGCTGTACATAGCCCCACCTTAGAAAACCTTTCTTAACCTTGCTTCAAATCCCTACAATTCATCTGACCTTGTTCAACATATTTTCATGATTGTCCACCTTGCTTTGAGATTTTATGCCTTGCTTGAATCTAATGCAACTCAATCCACCTTGATCCACATTCATCCTCCTTGATCCATTGTGTTCCTCCTTACTCCACCTTGCTCCTTCTTGCTCCACCGTGCGTCACCTTGCTCCACCTTCCTCATTTGTGCCTCATGTTTCCCCGATTTTCTGAATCGTACTCCACCCTCATCCAAATTCTTCCGATTTGCTCCAGTTTTTTCCTAATCCATTCATCTTGTTCCACCTTAATTCACCTTACTATGATTTCCTTCACGTCCTCTATGTTCTAGAGTGCTCCATCTTACTCCACCTTTTCCCACCTTGTACCCCTTGTTTTTTTCCCTCTCTTCCTTTATCCAAGGGGGGTTTTGAGATAGATGATTTTGGATTCAAGTGAGAAATGTGTAGAAGATTGGATAGAGGTGGAACAAGGTGGTGAAGGTGGAGAAAATTGAGGAAGATGAAGGAACATGCACGAAGATGGAGAAAACAAGAGCCAAGGGCAGGAAGGTGTAGAAAACTGGAGTGAGATGGAGCGAGGTGAAACTAGGTAGAGTAAAATCCGACTAGGTCAAGTAGTTTGGAGCAAGGTGAAGCAAGATGGAGCAAGGTTAGAGCATGACAAGGAAAGGTAATGCAGGGTGGAGAAAGGTAGAGGAAAATGGACCAAGGTGGATCAGAAAGGATGAAGCTGAATTATGTGGGAATTTTTTTATCAAGGAGGAGTAGGGTAGAGCAAGGTGGAGTAGTCATGAGCATGATGGAAGCTTTGGAACGAGGTGGGGAATGGTAGATCAAGGTGGAACAAGATTAAGTATTTTGGAGCTACTTGGATCAGATCAGACAAGGTGGAGTCACGTGGAGCAAAATGGAGCACAGTGGATCAATCTTGAGCAAGGTAGGAGAAGATGAACAAAATAGAGGAATATGGATTCAAGTAGGACAAGGCTGGGAAATACGGAGCAACAAGGAAAAGGTGGAGTATGGTGGAGTGAAATAGAGCAATATAGAGAAGAATAGAGCACAGCTCAACTGCTGATGGTAGAACTTTGAGGAATAGAATGTGACAGAGGCCGCTCCTTAAAATATTCCAAGATCTCAACAACTGTTTAGATCCTTGACCAAGCTAACTTGATTATGGTTCTTCGGTCATTTGACCTTTGGGACTGACTTTCAAGTTATCCCCTAACAAGGAGTTGTTTTTCACCCATGTCCTGCTAGTGGAAAGAAGCCATGATACTAGTTTTGTTAACCTTTTTGTTGCATATAAAAAAGATGTTCATACCATCCAAGTTTAACCTAGACTGCTTCTTACTATCCTGTTCACCTCTAGTTCTGCCGCCATCGTTGCCGTGTCTCCACTTAACCGTTCCTTGCTCGCTCATCCTTTGCCAACCATTTTCTCACCACTATCTCGTAGCTCTTTGCTCCACCACTTCGCTCCTTTACATAGATCTACAAGGCATCCATCGCTACGTTCTGCATTACCTTGGAGTGCCTTCATGTACCTTGGAATCTTAGACTCCAACTGGCCTGTACTACCTACCTCTTGCCTAACTCCCTATTCTTGCCTTTGTTTAATATGTTGGTCCCTTGTTCACTGCTATAGGACACATCAGGAATCATCTGCCCCTTGTGGAGGTAAGACCCCTAGATCCATTGCAGGGTGACTCACTTATGTCCTAACTCCTGTGAGATATGACTTGTGATTACACCACGTGGGTGAATGGTTAACTTGGTTATTTTGTTGATTTGGCCAAGTAACAAGTGATGATTTTGATCCTAGCTCCAGAAACATCTTGGTTGTAAAGTAAGCTTCTAAGAAAGAAATCATGTATCTTCATGGAAGCTACATGGTTGGTCTGCCACCCTGGCAATAAGATGCTTAAGTCCACAGCGTAATTCTATTAGCAATGTGGCGAGGTCAAGCAATTGCTCAGGGGTGTACATTTGAGTTTTGGGACTGGAAAGACACCTACAAAAGGAATTTTCCTGCATGCTTCAACTAACCCTTGCTTGATTATCTCTTGTATATTGACAACTTGAGCTCTTCTTGAGATGCAGTGTTAAGGCAATAGTACTCTTGAAAGTGGTGTATATCCTTGATTAAGTTTGGGGTACGTATCACATACCTGTCAAAAAAAGGTATAAATACCTTTATGGGTTTTTCCCTTCTACGGCCTCTATCCCAAAGGTGGTTAGCTCCATAACGAACAAAGGAATACGGGCCCATACCTCTGGTTGGAGAAGTTTCACACAATCAACTGCTAAGTCTCACACAATAAGAGCGCATTTGCTTTCACCCAACTTCTCTATTTTTGGGTCAACATTAGCATGAGGGGAATATAACAGACATGTACCTTTCAGTCTTGAGAACTGACATCAGCCTACATCAACCTACGTCAATGTACATCTGCTTGCAACAACCAATGCGAGCATGGCAGGCAGTTTCCTTTGTTGACCAACAACCTACATCGGCCTCAAACACAATTACATCGACATCAACAACAGGTACAACAGCTGAAGCAGTTGTAGTTATAGGGATGGTAGGAAAAGGGGAACTACGGAACCATTCTTCCATTCTCAAGTTTTACGGAGAAGGGCTTACTTTAACTTTTTAGTTTGAGATTTTTATGGATGATCGAAACTTGCAAGGATACTTTAACGGAACCACCCCACTGCCAACAAAGGAGGGTGATGACCTTTTGGCATGGAACACGGTCAATAAGAAGGCTCTCACTATTCTTTCACCTCCATACAACCCTTATTTCTTTCACGTGTCATTGGTTGTACTGTGTTAGCCGAAGCCTACGTAAAACTAGGCAAGGTGTTCTAGTCCTATTCACATTCTAACCGTCTCTTCATTCTATAGAATCTCACCAATGTGAGATTGTATGGATGGGAGGATGTCTCTGCGTTCATGAAAAAGCTTGAGACACTCTTGCAACAAGTCACCTATATCAGGTGGGACCCAAAATCCAATATGTAAGCCATGGTATTGCCGATGATGCTGTCGGGGAGCTGGGGTCCTATGATGGCATTGATTTGAGGGTGGAATGAAGAACAAATTTCCTATACCATTGTCTCGAAGTACATGCAGAATGAAGCCATGCGTCATAGTAGTAGTGAAGTGAACATGGCTACCTTTGTCGAACAAAGTAGTGGCACCTTCTGCAATACCTCCTCCTCTAGCTACAAGGGAAACAATAGCACTGGCAGTAGTGGTAGGGATCCAAAACGGCAAAGAAATTGCCATGATTATGGCAAGGCTGGACACTAGGCTTGAGAGTGTAGGACACCCACGAAGGAGGAAGGAGATAGGGATGAAATAACGGGAGGGGAGGGTGAGAAGGATCCCACCAGCTTAATAGCCGAGTGTGCCTCCAACAAAGGGAGGGAAATACTCAGACTAGGAGCTTACGGCCTCGATTCAGGCACAAATGAGCACATCTCTCTCTCTCTATCTCTCTCTCTCTCTCTCTCTCTCTCTCTCTCTCTCTCTCTCTCTCCC
>SZWC01006368.1:56457-80450 GCA_023375785.1 Penium margaritaceum | reverse complement strand
CTCTCTCTCTCTCTCTCCCCCTCTCCCTCTCTCTCTTGCTCCATGTAACAAGAAATTCACAGTCAACAACGGCAAGGTTGAGGCAGCTGTCGAGATTGGTCATAAGCTGGTCACAGTGGGTATCAATGGTGTGGATTCGGACCTCAAACTAGAGGGGCTATTCTACTTGTCCCCCATCACAGCCAACCTTCTCTCCGTCTGTAAGAGAACTAACCATAACACGACAGTGGTCTTTGTAGAAAAGAAAATAATGATTGTCCCTACCAAGAGACATCGACATCTCCAACACTCCCAAAAAGGTTGTTGCACAGGTCCATTGTGATGGACTATACGTCTTGCATACCAAGATGAAAGAATCAAGCATTGAATCTTTGGTCAAGAGTGATGATGAGGAGAGCTTTGACAGAAAGTATGGTAACCACGCGCATGCTGGAGTAGTGGAAGCAGTCGTAGTGGAAGAATGAGCAGAAAAACCACGAGTAAAAACTGCCATCGGGGCTGGTCATTCCAGCTAGAACATTTTCTTTGAGAAACTATGGTACATGCACTTTGGGCACATCACTCATTACACGTTGGTGCTCATGGGAAAGTAGGAGCTAGTGCGTGGGATGGAGCAAGGAAATTAGGCAGGAGGAGCAAGGAACTTTTGTGAGCTGTGACTTCAGAGAAAGGGCAAGAAGAAACCATGTAAGAGAAATGGTAGGCGCGCTCTTTGACCCCTCGACCTCATCCACTCTGGTGTGTGTGACCCCTTTTGCATACCATCAAACGGAAACAACATATGTTACCCCACCTACATTGATGACCACAACCGTAAGGTCTAGATAACTTTCTCAAAAAGAAAACTGTAGTGACCAAAACCCTAGAAGCATCTGTCGGAAGAAGGTGAAGGAATTTAGGATAGATAATGGAGAAGAGTACAAAGCTTGTAGGGAGTGCCTCAAGATACAGGGTATTGAATACCACACAACCACCTCGTTCTCACCTCAAAGCAACGACATAACAGAAAGGATGAACCAAACCCTCCTTGGCACGAAAAGGTGTATGCTCTTTGATGTCAAGCTGCCTCCAAGGTTCTTGGCTGAAGCAACACGTACGGCTACCTATCTTGTGAAATTTCTGCCTACAGCAGCTTCGCAAAGGAGAGGCAAGAAAAAGTAGACACAATAGCTGAACACACCGTACATGCATGATCAGGCAAGAATTGGGATGCCTCCCATCTGAAGGTGTTCGATTGCACCAGCTTTGCCCAGGCATAGGTTGGTAAGGGTCGTGAAAAGCTGGATGCAAGAGCATGAAAGTGTATCTTCATCAGCTACGACACTGCCCACAAAGCCTATAGACTGTGGAAGGAAGCAAGAAGGTCATCCATAGTTACTTGGATTTTCGTGAAAGGTGTGTAGGTAAGGGATATCTTCTAGAACTAGAGAACACTCCCGAAAAGGGAGACTGGCTCATCCTCCTTGAGGAGGGAGACGAAGCACCAGCACATTGGCACGTGCATGGGCTGGGTGGTGCAACAATGAGAGAAGCTAATGAAGATGAATAGGAGGAATCAGACTCCGAGTCTGCCATATCTGACTCTCTTGACCATGAGGAGGATGCATATCCCATTTTCCACGACGAAGCATACCTGCGGTCTCCACATCAACCGTAAGAGCCAGCAGGTCCAAGGAGTAGTTGACGTCAGAGAGTACCTTGACAACATTGTGATCCTGGAGGCCGATTACTGGAGGGGAACCATGGTAGTATTAAAGGCAGAGCCAGAGGTGGAGGAAGGAGTAGTTGGTACCCCAGTGACGGCAGCAACTGTATTAGTATACGTGGTCACCACTATGCAAGTCTAGTGGGCCCAGATGACTGATGCAAGGTGGGTGTCATCATGAGGTGCCGTGCATTTGGGAACAGAGTGACCTGAAGCTACACAATTCCAATAGGTGACTGTGCCAAGAGCATAGGACACATCAGCAAGCTTACCACCAAGGCCATGGCCTTTGTCTTTTTTGCGGCACAGACTACCACTCCCACCCCGCCCAATGCCCTAGGATGCATGGGTAGTTGTAGTAGAAAGAGAAGAGGTAGTAGATGAGGAAGATGATGACTATGTTAGGGAGGTGGACGACGTGGTGACGGCTGCAAGGGCAGCTCATTGGAGCCACTTGTTTTGCAGGTTACTCCACCAATCTGTGAGCCAGGCTATGGTGAACTCATAGAGCAGGCCAATGCCTCAAGGTGACTTCGTAGGCACTGGCTGAGCAGCAAGACGCTTGAGTTCAGCTTGAGGTACATGCAAGTACAAGTCATAGAGCTCAGGAAGAAGGTTAGCAACAATTGAGAGGCATGCACAGAGGGAACCAGGTGCAACTTTGCCCATGTCACGCAGCAAGCACAAGCTGTGTATCCAATACGCATCCAAATATTCATCTTAGCGTGTATGCAAGGTGTTAAACTATGTAGTCAGGGCAATCCGGATGGCATGCGTAGTGGCTGTCTTGGACCGATGGATGAGAGAATAAGCCCCAACTGGGTCTGTAGGGGTGAGACGAGTAGGATCGGCATTACGCATACCAATATCTTCCAAGAGCTCCTCTGGCCCAGCGTTGATGAGGGAAAAGACTACACGGGCTACCTGAACAGGCTGTGGGATGAAAGGGGGTTTGGTCGTATGATCAAGAGGAGAGTAGTACTCCTAGAGCACCTCCTCCTGATCCCAAGAGCTAAACAAACTTCCCACGTAGAAAATAAAAGCTTGGTAGTGAAATGTGGAGGAGATCTCTCAAAATATTTGTATTGATAGGGAAGAAGGACACGGGCAATGGCAGCAGCAAAGAGAGGCAGAGTGGAGTTGTCGGCTACGGTGCCGACCAAGCCAAAAGACTTCGTGGAGAACACATTACTGTCAGGAGGGATCATGGCAACAAGAGCAGGGACTGTACGAATTCGTTGCATCACCAATTTGGCCACACTGGTGGCCAAATCCTTTTGGGCTTTGAGCCCATGTTGAATTTCTTCCTCCACTCGTCGACTTGCTGCATGTGCCACGCTAAGTGCTACCTCAAGAGCCTCAACAGTCTCTTCAGGGCCAGGCATGATGAGATAGTGCAAGAGGTCATGCAAGGCAATGCACAAGAAGGTTTGGAGACAGACATAAGAAGGTAAGAGAAAGGACGATAAGCTCATCGTAGTGATGGTGTAAAAGCAACAAGAAGACCACTACTACGACTTATGATGCCAGCATAGAGATTCATGAGGAGATGGCAACCAAGAGGCAGAGAAGGCATGCCACTATAGCACCTGCTACAATTACAGACACAGAGGCAATGAGGACACTGATGATAATGTGCCAGTTGAGAGGGCGTGCCGATCCTATTGGGGTGAGGACGGTAGCTGCAATAGAGCCACAGATGGAGCTGACTGTACCTTAGGTAGTTTCAGCTACAATAGTGGTGGCAGTGGTGACGGCATTGGATACTATGGTTGCATGTGTTGCTACATTGGAGGTGGCAGCTGCAATAAGAGATAGAGAAGGTATAACCTTGGTGTATGTTTGCCATGGCCCTGCTACTTGATGTGGAAGTAGGGAACCTGCTGGCACGTGCAGTGGCAACACATGTGGCGGCTGCACTGATAGCTGCGTTGAGGATGGCACGAGCAAGTTGGATGCAGTTTGTGTGGGATGGAAGATCCATCACAAGGCCAAGAGCCTCGCGAGTCACTGAGTCCTCAACTATGTCTGTAACAACAGCCCCAACAGCAACTGCGGAGTCCGCGAAAGGGCGTGATCCAGTGGATTGCATACTTGGTGACAGTGATGGGGCAAATGGAAGATCGTGGGCAGTGTAGACCTGCCTGTTGATCTCACACTACTCATCCTCCTCCCAGTGGGTCGTGTTGTCATGCCAGTAAGTGAAGGAGAGCATGCAAAAATAGCGAGGGATGTCAGGATCTTCTTCCGGACATCTTGTCTTGCGTGTCGCCTCCCTTGTCTTGTTAGGAGGCCTATCAAGGGGTGGCAAATCCAGTTTTGCCAACGTTGAGATTACTAGGTGGCGGACATGTAGGAATAGAGATGGTGGTGGAGCCACCGCTGGCCGTAGAGTAGTGGTAGAATGACCGCAGCTCGAGCCCGAGATAGTGGAGGCGGTTGTCCGTGTGGTTACAACCGATGCGGTAACAGATACCGTCACGAAGAAGAATGCACGATGAGGTGCTTAGATGAGAAATGGCACTTATGCGTGCAATCATCACAAACTGAGGTGGAAAAAGACATTTTCCTAGACCAGCAAGGCCTGCTCGGCTCTGTTGCGGAGGGACACCCAAAGTAGCTCGTTTGGGAGTCACCACCGAGGTGGTGACTGCCAAATGAGCTGTTGTTTGTACATGGTTGTTGGTTTTTAGAGTGCCAATGTGGACAAGATACCCACAGCTGCAATTGAGACACTGCTACATATGCTGGTGTTAGTTGCAAATAAGCAGCAAGTGTCACACAAGGTGAGGGAGAGGTGGCATCAAACTGAGAAGATGTTGACTGCCAGAGCGTTGGGGAATATCGGTGTGGCCAAGACACCTACAGCTGCAGCCAAGGCAGATTTCTAACCTCTGTGAATGAGAAGCTATTGACGGCAACTGGAATGACAGGTGGTTCGTGGAATAAATGATGCTGTTTGTAAGAGAGTCATGAACACGGAAATTGCGCCATGGATAACCACGTGGTCAACCTAGAAGACAAGAGGGTCCATGAAGGGCCCACAGATCATGTGCGGCAAGGAATTTTCCCTCACTACTCAGATAACAGTCAATAGTCTTAGATGTGCTAGTTTTGTGTGTAAAGGACACGAGAGCAAGTGGAGAGACCCCCACGGGACACACATATCATGGATGTGAATTTTTTACTTAGGAAAAAAACCAAGACAAGTTGACAGAGGGGAGCGAGTGCCTAAGGACCCGTAAGTGTCCACCTTGCTCGCGCATCACACTCGGTGAGGCCACACCACCACCCGGAGGCCGAGCCCAACCTCTCGGTATTAAACCAACTGTGTTAGTGCAGAGCCAACAGCCGACACGGTGCCCTCCTAGGGATCAACACACGGGAAAATGTATCAGCTCTCTAAAACCCACGTGCAAGTATGGAGGCAAACAAGGACATCCTAAAGTGTCCAAGGTCATGCCTCCTTCACATCCAGGAACAACAGTTTAGAGAAAGGTCAAGAAGTCAACAGGTTGTCCCAGGCAGAATCTTAGGAACGCTCAGTGGTTGCCTAGAGAGATTATACCCATCGCCAAGCTCTAGTCTTGAATGTGAGATCTCAAGGTGAAGTCATTTTTGCTTAGTCCCCTATACATGTGTGCGAGTGCATGTGGTGTAAGAGAAGAGGGAAATGGAAAACTAGGCAGCAGATTGGGGCAGCAGCGTTATTGATACAGCGTGCGGGCTTCCACGCTCGTTGCTTAAGTCTGCTACTCCCTCATTCTGCTGCTCTAGAGACTAAGTCTGGAAGCTCTGGGTTTGTTACTCAAAAACGCGCACCAGTGTTAGCGCCAGAAAGCAGCTGAAAACTGAAAGTGACTGATTAGGAATGAAGAATGAGCAACAATGGGAGACCCCTCCAAGTTCTAGCTCCCCCCAAGCTCTGTAGAACTTGTTACTCAGCTAACCAGCCAATCAGAAAATAGACCTAGACCTATTTTCTGGCAGGCAGGGTTTTCTCGGCGAGCCCTGCCAGACGACCGACAGCCCGACGGCGTCGTCCGTTTTGCCTAAAAATTGGACCATACCATAATACCGGCGCTGCGAATGCAGTCATGCAGTCAGAAACAGCTAGAAAAATAACATCAAAGAGTTATGGCTGCCCGAACCCAGGCAGTGCCTACGATAGTCCACGATGCTAAACAGTACCATGCAACATGAGACATGGACCTTGGGCAGAGCACGACGCTGCAGACCCAATGGTACAGTCAGATCCAACGCCTCATGCATGCAGACAACAATTGCGGTGGCAGAGACCGCCAGCAGCCTGGCCGCCAAGGAGGCTTGCCGATGGAGCTGAGCACGTCGCCTGAGTGAGGATGCTCCAACGAACTATGAGTAGGCCTCAGCGTGGGTCGGCTCCACCGGACGACACTCCAGAAGTGTCGATTCTCACCGTCAGTCATCTGCACGTCGATGTACACAAGCCGAGAGGATACAACAGAGCACAATGAGGATGCGCAAAAACAAACACTCCCCCATGACTCACAGGCCTAGTGCACATGGACAGGCAGAGACACAGTCAAAAGTCGCACTCCCTCAGGGGATGCACGGACGTAGGAAGGGACAAAGAGCGCAACTCACGGACGCACACCGACCAAACTCACAGCCTTCTTGAACGATTCGCGCTTCAGTGCCTTGGTCAAGACGTCAGCTAGCTGCCGTGCTATCTCAACCCACACAATGCTGATGCTCACGTCATGCAACAACGAACGCACATAGTGATACTCAACGTTGATGTGCTCTGTGTATGTGTGATGCATGCCATCATTGTCGGTGATGGCCATGGCACACTCATTGTCACAGTGCAATTTGATGGATACGACAGACTGACGCAACTCGGACAACCGACAACACAACCACACACTCTCACATGCGCTTGAGCCAAGGGCCACGTACTCAGCTTCAGCAGTGCTGCGTGCAATGCACCCCTGTTTGCCATTGCGCTAGGACACAGCCGTGCCGCCGATCAGAAAGACCCAGCCTGTGCGACTCTTACCGCCCGGACTGCCGGCCTAGTCACTATTACTGTAGCCCACTGCAACCACAGACGGCTGGCGGCGGAACATGAGACCTCGCCGAGGAGTCGAGACGACATAACGTAGTACTCGGATCGCGGCCTCGAAGTGGAGGTGATGCGGCCCCTGAGAAAACCGAGCCATGAGGTTGACAGAGAACGCGATGTCTGGGCGCGTCGTCATCGCCAGGAACATCAGTGACCTGGTGACTCGTCGATACATGGTTACGTCAACCAACTCCCCCACAACGGCTGGATCAGAACTCTTGAGAATCACTTGGCCATCAGGTGACATGGGTGAGGGTACGCTTGGGACGAGGGGCAGGTCCTCAGTGAAGCGAGTGGACAGGGCCTGCACATAGGCAGCCTGGTGGACATGTAGGACACCCTGGGAGCAATCATGCTCGAGCTCCATGCCCAGAAAGACTCGGGCAGACCCGAGATCCTTCATCTGGTAGGCGGTGTGCAGTAGGTCCTCAACACACTGAATGGCCGCCATGTCTGACGACGCAATGAGTAGATCATCAACGTAGACTAGAACAGCGGCGAAGGTCAGGCCTCGCGGGCTGACAAATAGTGCGGGGTCAGCTTTGCTACACAGGAGGCCACCGTGGAGTAGCGTGTTGCTGATGTCCTGGTTCCGGCACTGAGGCGAATGCTTCAGAGCATAGAGGGCTTTCCGCAGCCGCCAGACTCTCCCACTGCCGTCGTTGAAGCATGGGGGCTGCACCATGGAGAGCTCTTCACCCTCCAGCGAGCCATGGAGGAAGCCGTTGCTCACATCCATCTGATGCAGTTCCCATCCATGTTGGGCAACCAGGCTGAAGGGCACCCGGCTAGTGGAGAACCGACCAACTGGGATAAAGATCTGGTCGTAGTTCACCTCGGGGACCTGAGCAAACCCCTTGGATGTGAGGCGGGCCTTGTACTTGTCCAAAGACCCGTCCGGCTTCCATTTGCGCCGGAAGACCCACTTGGCACCGATGGCCTTCTGACCTGGAGGGAGGTCGACAAAGTCATACACGTGGTGCTCCCGGATAGCAGCGAGTTCTTCGCACAGGTAGCATTCCAATGTGCGGCCTCAGGGGAGGCTTGAGCCTCGCGTAGGGTAGCTGGGTCCTCCGGGCGTGATATGGAGCGGACTGAGAGAGTGTGTGCATCTCGAGCTCCAGGTGGGACGCACGTGAGTGCAGCCATAACGACGTGCCGATGCTCGTGATGGAGCATTGCGTAGCCCAGTGCGGAGTCCATGTCAAGGTTTGCAATGATGGCTGAAGTGCTCAGGCGGAGGGCCTTGGTGCCAGGGTCCCCACTCACGACCGTAGGAGTTGAGGAGACACGTGGAGCGACAGGGGACCGAGGCACCACAGGACGAGGTGCGACGGTCTACGCGCTCACTGACGGCCTTGGTCAGAGGCTGCCGCCTGGGCCTCGCATGTAGTGTGGTAGAGCAGGAGATGGCATCAAGTCCGACGGGCTAACAGAGGCGGACGGGGATGCTGGAACGGAGGGACCAGCGGACGTGACTGGGACTGCTGGCCCGGAGGGGCCAGCAGGCGCGACTGGAGCTACCGGCGCGGAGGGGCCGGCAGATGCGACTGGGGCTGCTAGCTCGGAGGGGCCAGAAGGGGCAACTGGAGCTGCCGACCCTGAGGGACTGGAGGACGCGACTGGGGATGCCGGCCTCGAGGTGCCAGCGGGTGCGACTGGGGCTGTTGGCCCGGAGGGGCCCGCAGGCATGACTGGAGCAGCCGGCCCGAAGGGGCCGGCGGACGCGATTGGGGATGCCTACCATGAGGGACCGGCAGGCATGACTGGGGCTGCTAGGCCGGAGGGGCCAGTAGGCGCGACTGGAGCTACCGGCTCAGAGGGGCGAAGTGATGTGTCACCCAGAAGTGGCAGGATGGAGGACGGACTCACCACTCCCCCACGCAATGGGAGGGACACGGACAAGCTGGAGCAAATAAGATCGCATGGAAACAACTCCTTATACAAGAGGGCATCGTGGGACTCGACGATGCAGTGTCGGGACAGATCCCAGAAGCGCCAAGCCTTGGACTGACGAGAGACACCGAGAAAGGTGCAAGGACGACCCCGGGGGACGAGCTTGCCACCCTACTACGGGACAGGTAGCCACACGATGGCCACGCAGCCCCAGGCGCGGGCCGGGCGGAGGTTAGCGCGCTGACCACACCAGTGCTGGTACGGCGTGGACTGGCGGGGAAGAGGCTCGTGGGAAATCCGGTTCCAAACCCATGTCATGTAAGCCATGGCTTCGAAGTAGAAGCCAATAGAGAGACCAGACTCAACCCACATGGTGCGGATGGCGTCGGCCATGGTGCGGTTCCACTGCTCAGAGACACCGTTCTGAGTGGGTGTGTAGGGCGCTGACGTCTCGTGGTGGACACCGTCGGAAGCAAGAAACATCGTGGTCTTACCCATGTACTCACCATTGTGATCGGAGAAAAAGCGACAAAGAGAGCGACCACACTCGCGCTCTGCAAGGACAAAGCAGTCCTGAATGGGTCGGACAACATCGGTCTTCTGCCGAAGGCAAAAGACCCAGCAGTAGCGACAGTAGTCGTCAGTGAGGGTGAGGACATATCGGCCACGCTCGTCGATGGAATCGGTAGGGAGGGGATCCATGACATCAGAATGGTCCACGGGAGGAAGATTGAGGGTATGTCGACCGGTGTATCTTGCCCTAAGTGCAATCAATGTACTCTGTGGGGCACGGCCAAGGGAAAGTATCTGTGTCGAGGCCCTTGGCCGGCTGGGTGCGGAGCATGCTATCGATGGCGGCAAAGTGCACGTGGCAAAGGCAGTGGTGTAGGACGTGGGTGTGTTACGGAGAGAGCATACTAGTCACAAATACATGGCATGTGGCGACCGACGTGGAGGGGACGGAAGGACAGGAGGACAGGCGAGGGACATGCCATAGGTTGCCACGAGCGATGGTGTGAAGAATGACGAGACCAGATAGACGCGACGACACAGTAATAACACCATGCGAGTGTACAACATGCATGCTCATGCGGTCAAGGGCAGTAATGGAAAGGAGGCTGAGCTCAAGACCCCAGATGAAGAGGACATCGGCCATGAAGACATCACCGGCAGGACCACAGAAACGAACGACGCCGACGCCACGGACGGGTAACACCTGTCCGGAGCCCATCCGGACACTGGAGACATCACCAACAGGACCAATGATACTAAAGGCCTTAGGATAGGCCGTCATGTGATGCGTGGCTCTGGAGTCGATGATCTAGTTCTCGATAGGATCCTGGACCAGAGTCGCCAGATCTTTGACAGTCACATGGCAGCAAGCGAGAGACGCGAACGCGGTGGAAGGGGGCACGAACCGAGACTGCGAATTATCAAGCCATGCAACGTCGTCACGAAGGGGGGTAGTAGGGATCACAGAAGATAGTGAGACAGAAAAAGAACCAAGGTATGACCGCAGCTCAGTCTCAGTCAAGGAGGGTGAGGGGGACGAGCAGGAGGTGACACAACTTGCACTTCCCTTGGAGGAGGGCGAGGTAGGCCGAGTTAAAGCGCAATGAATTGCTCCACCTTGTGCTCATGCGTGGACGGCCCGGGAGTGTAGGCTGAGTACGGAGTGATGGCGCATGAGCCCGGATAGAAGGAGGACAGCCCTGGTGAAGGGAACGGTGGCGCCGACGGCTGCGGAGGATGCTACTATGGAGCTGGCATCTACAGGACTGGGATGGTGGTCGGAGGAGTGGAGCTGCTGGACGGGATCAAGGCGTCAGGGGCGGCGACAGCTACGGCGGCAGAGGTGAGATGGCGCTCCCGCTGGTAAAGCATGGTGGTGATGCCGCGCGCCTCGTCCATCGGTAGCAGGCACGTGTACCACCCGTGCCCTGACTGGCCACAGTTGTGGCAGACTGAGCTACCACCACTAGACCCAGTCGATTCTTGCTGCCACTATTTCTGTTGAACCTTGCCCTTCTTGCTCCGTTTCTTCTTCTTCCCCGACGAAAAGGAGCTGGTGGAGGTAGCTGCTATGGGAAAATCGACGGCCACTGAAGCGATGGCAGGGGAGGCAAGGGCCTCCGTGCGCAGAAGGTGGGACTCCAGACGAGCTTCCTCAATCATGAGGAAGAGCTCGTATGCCCAGGGCATGAGGGTGTCCTGGGCCGCTATGGTGGAGAGGATGTCCTAGGACTAGTGTACGAAGATGTCCGCGTATGCGTCGGTGGCACCGCGCTTGATGGTGAGGAGCGCGGCTAGAGGGGGTGGAGCAGAGGTGCAGAGGCGACAAAGGATGTCCTCAGCCCGTTGCTAGTAAGCGGTGACTATCTCAGTCTCTCCCATGTGGAGGGAGTTGAACTCCCGCAACAGACGGCTGGTCTCAGCGTCACTGGACAGGCGATGGGGACGGGTGAGGACGTGCCACGCGGCTGTAGGGTCTGGGGTGCCGCCAGCGGTGAAGTCACCGAGAAAGGGCTATAAGGCTAGGCGGGAAGGTGGAGGAGCGACGGGAATGAGGGCGCATACGGCGCGACCAGCGTCATAAAGCTGGTCGGCCTGGGTGGAGTCGTACGGAAGGGTGTAATAAGCCCACAAGCCTTCACCCTACGTCCAAATGCGGAAGCTAAGTTCCCAACTTCGGAACTGCTTGCCGGTCTGAAGTGGCGGGGGCGGCGTCTCAAAGTCCTTTTGCCTATGGCCGGCGTCTAGAGTGGGGCCAAGGACGGATGTCACTGTCTGCAGCTGGCACTAAGTCTGCTACTATGTCAGGTAATTCGTGGTAGTGAATACAGCGGGGCTGGCATGCCTAGGAGGAATGAACGTCGGCGGGGCACTGGTGGAATTCTGTGAGGCCAGAGGCTGTAGTGCGGCAAGCTACTGCGTCAAGGCGGCAAGCTGTTGTTGAATGACAGCCAGGGGGTCAGGAGTGTCGCCGATGATGCCTGTTGGCTGTTTCTGCTGCTGCTATTGTTGTTCTTGCTACTATTGCTGCTGTTGCTATTGCTCCTGCTGTTGTTGCTGCTGTTGTTGCAACTGCTACACCTGTTGCAAGAAAAGGCGGGGAGTACCCCCCCAACGGAGGAGGACCCCTCCCTACTGGGGTTGTTGGCCATAGTGGGTTTTGGTGCCCACTCTTTTGTTTTCTTTTGTTTTGTTTTTCCTTTTCTTTTTGTGTGCTGCTGATGTCAGTAGTGAGATCAGCCTACGATGGCTGACGTCAGCAGCTCCTTTATCTGCAATTGTTGTTGCTGTAGAGTTTCTTCCCCCCCCCTTTTTTTGTTGATGACTTCAGAAGTGACGTCAGGGGTAGGATGCTGACGTCAGCAGCGGCCGTTGTTGGGGCCGCTGTTGCGCAGCTACAGTGGCTGTTGTTGTTGATGCCGCTACTACTACTATTGCTGCCGCTGTCACTGCTTGCAGTTGCTGCTGCTATTGCTATTGCTGCTACTACGGTAGTTGTTTTTGTAGCTGTTGTTACTGCTGCTGCTGTGGCTGTTGTTGTAGTAGCAACTGCTACTTCTACTGCTGTTGTGGCTGCTACTACGTGCTGCTGCGACTGCTGTTGTGTGCTTCTGCAACTACTGTGGCTGCTGCATTAGCTATGGCAGTTGCTGCTGGGTCTGGGGAATATTTTTGGGTTTGGTCACCATATACCCAGTGTTCAAAACTATATAACTCATTCGCCCGTCGTAGGGAAAAAAATAACGCAAGTATCAATGGACCGCAGGAAATAACGCAGGTATCAACGCTGAGCGAGAAAGTAACCATACGTCCACACAGTAAAAAATATTACTCATCCGGGAATCGAGAGAAAATAATAGCTCCGTAGCCCATGCAGTATTCGCTCAAACGGGAAAAGTAACGGAACGGAACCCTTGTGCCCAAGCGCAGGTACGACGCCGCACCCCCGGGGGAGGTGCGGAAGACACAGGTTGTGGGAAAAATATTGTGCACAAACCATGTTCTCTCGGACCTAGGTTTGACTCATATCCTTCTTCATTTGTGCAGTATTTGCATGAATGAATGCTATGCGTGCGTGGAGGCATTACACATGTGTCATCGGATATGTTGCCGACGAAGGACATTGGGCCACTAGTGACAACCGAGAAATCCTCGTCAGCCTCCCTAACAAGGCAGTACGCCAACCGCCACCTCGCCGACGACAACGACCCATTTTGATGTGACGTAGTGGAAAGGGTGCAGAAGGCCAACTGTTGCGCGAACTGAGATCGTAAAAGGAGTTCATCAGGTAATTTGACAGCATTGGCAACTTGTACTTGACGACGTTAAAATCACTACCAGCCCATAGCGTCCTCACACTACTTGTCGCTAAAGGGTCGTCCATTGCCGCCTCTGGAGAAATGGACGGGAGTTGTGGACGATGCCTGCCACATGGACCTGTATGATGCGTGGGTCAGATGGGTTAACATCAAGTGCATGTAGGAATCAAATGGTCTCGGCCCGTGTCCTGCAGACCCATACAACATGTGCTGGCTCATGGGTGTCAAACCGCCGCATCGTCGTCCTGCATGGTGCCCGCCTCACTGGCAGCCATGGGTCCATCCGGACCCACTGTGGTGTGCGAGATTGCAAACTGGGAAACTTTTGACAAGACAAAGAATGAACAGGACGTGTTTCAATGCTGAACCACGGCTCCTTGTCAACTTTATAAGTCAAGACTTGCGCATATTTGACTTCTCCACCACTGTTTTCACGTGGAAACATGTCTCCTTCGGATCCACTGAAGCTGTAGGGTCGTCCGATACCGCCGCTCCAGTTGTGGGATGGAGGACCGGAGGCTCCTCAATTTGGTCCATGGGGAGAAATTCTTCCTCCACAAACCCCTATGGACCAGTTTAATGCATGGGTCGCATGGAACAACATGAAGAGCCTCTGGGACTCCAAGAATTTGGGCCCCCTCCAAGTGATCCATTCGACATGTGCCACATCATGTGTGTGAAGCTGCCACATTTCCGTCTGATCTGGTGCCCACCACACTGGCAGCCATGGGTCCATCCGGATCCCTTATGGTGCGCAAGACTATGACCACTTCGGGCGGTGTACGACCGGGTACATGGGTCATTTTGTCATGACTTTTTGTACCTTAAGTACAGGGTATTCTAGTATTTTTCAGACCATCTTTTTAAAAGCATACGACAGATACCTCACATACTTATGCAATGTGTGCTGCACAATACGAAACACAGTGCATCATTGTCATATAGACTAACCATAGAACCTGCCACATGTGCCACAGCATGTGTGTGAAGCTGCCACATCGCCGTCCTATGTGGTGCCCACCACAATGGCAACAATGGGTCCATCCGAATCCCTTATGGTGCGCAAGACTATGACCTCTTCGAGCGGTGTACGACCAGGTACATGGGCTATTTTTTCATGACATTTTTTACCTCAAGTACAGGGTATTATTGTATTTTTCAGACCCTCTTTTTCAACTCATATGACAGATACCTCACATATTCCTGCAATGTGTGCTGCAAAATAGGAAACACAGCGGATCATTGTCAAATAGACTAAAGATTGAAGCTGAAACATGTGCCACATCATGTGTGTGAATCTATCACATTGTTGTCCTATGTGGTGCCCACCACACTGGCAGTCATGGGTCCATCCGGATCCCTTATGGTACGCATGACTATGGGCACTTCGGGCGGTGTAGGACCGGGTACATGTGTTATTTTGTCATGAAATTTTGTACATCCATTACAGGGTATTTGCGTATTTCTCACACCCTCTATTTCGACTCATATGACAGACACCTCACATATTCAGACAATGAGGTAGGCAATGTATTGATTCCATATGTTTTCGGACCGCATTTGCATGCTTTCCTTACACATTGCGAGCATGAGAAGTAGAAATCCCGGTCTTCCACCATTCAATGACGGAATGAACCAAAGGTTCGGATGACGTTAGCAAGACCACTTCATGCACATAGCACATTACTCGAAAAGACCAGGTTTGTCGTTCACTATCCACCGTTGCACTTGTGGGGGTAGAGTGTGGATCCATCCAATGATATCGCACATGGGACATAAGCGCACCGTACTGCCAGAAGTCTGTGCACGAACAGGATTAATGGCCGTCCCGTTGTCAAGGTCTTCAACATCATCATAGAAGACTTCTTCCGGAGTGTATTCCGAAAGAGCACCCATGTCAAAGGGTTCAGGGCACATGCTGTAGTACAGCCTGACCTGTAAACGTCTCCATTCCGTGTGCAACCTTGACATCAAATAACATGAGCCAGCTCCACACAGAAATGAAGTCACCATAGGTAGTGCTGTTGGGAAAAGCGTGCAATCCATTGACAAAGACTGGAAATATTGGAGGGAAATACAAATGACTTTGATCCCTGCTTTCATACATTGCAAGGAAGCATGGGCCATGGTAGTCACACTACATGAAATGACATTTCTTTCTTGGTACTCTAATGAAAAAACTTTAGGTTTACGCATAAGTGCACTTCCATTTCACCATTGCAACAACATGGACTGGGGTAGGTTATTCAAAGCAAATATGGGAATGCGGTTGAAAGGAACTACACGACTAGGAATCACAGCCACGCCTAACACAAGTACACTACTATGTTCTACACAGACTCTGGCCACCCACTGTCCATGCGGAACACACCGTGAGCCCAAGGCTTGTACTTGCTTCCAAACTTGGCTATACGGTGATGGAATGCTCCGATCTACGCCTACACACTGACATGAAAATATGTTAAGAAATGGATGTTGGTGTGTCTATGAAATGAGGATTTGTACAATTAAATACACATAATACTATTGGAAACTCTCACCTTAAATCCCAAGTGCATCCATGCCTCTAAATTCGTGGCCCCGAGCATGTTCATATGCCTCATCATCCGCGTCGTCTTCTTCCGCCTCTTCTCCTGCGTCACCCTCTCCATGTTCCTTCACTCCACCATGCTCCTCCATCACCCTGGCACCTTCAGCGTCGTGCTCTTCCTGTGTCAGCGGTCCAGTCTCCGGCTCTGCCGTATACCCTAGGGAGTCCTCATTGCCACTGTCAGACACGTTGTCGTCGAAGTCATCCATGACTGCCTCACCAACCTCGTCGTCCGTCGAGGACCCCCTGGGGTCTGCCTCAAGGTCGTAGTCCGACGCCTCACTATCGTCCGTTGCTACCCCTTCTTCTCGCCTTGCCCCTTGATCTGTCTCAGCTCGAGTAGGTCCTCCTTCTGCTGCTGCCTCTCCTTCTGCTCTTAGCGTAGCTGCAGCTTCGTGAGGCCGAGGTGCAGCAGGGTTTGGACACCTCTTTTTCGTGTGCCCCTTACGGCCACACTTTGGCAGATGAAGTTCCGTTTCAGGAGTGGCACACGCTCCATGCGGGCACTCCTAGGAAGACCACGGCCACGCCGCGGACCTGGTTGGCCCCAACCAGGCGTCGCAGGTTGGTTCAGTCCGGCAGAGGACAGTGAGGACATAAGGTTGCTGTAGGTGAGGCTCCAATACTACACCGTTTTTCCGCGGCTCACGTGCGCAGTTGGGTCCTTGCCCACCTCCATCATGAGCGCACAAGCATGCTGGCATGGCTGGCCAAGTTCGCGCCACCGACAACACTCACAGCTCCCCATGGCAAGGTCCTCATGTCGGCGTACGTTTGTTGGGCCACGAACCACTGCCGACGACGGACCCTTGATGATGACGTCGTAGTCACATGCAACTGCAGAGCTGTGAAGTAGACGTCTCATCGGAGCCGGGACAAGAGTCTCGTTGCACTTGGCTATCTGCTCGCGGCGCTGTGCCATGATGCCCTGCACAAAGTAGTACACTTGCAGGAAGCTGTAGAAGGGGTAGAGTTTGCGGAGGCTCCTCAGACGGGCATTCAGCGACTCTGAAGCGTTGGTGGTGATGTGCCCCCCTCCCCCCCCGAGGCACAGGGCACATGTAGGCGGTCCATTTCTAAAGAGGTATGCCTCCCTGTCCGTCCCGGCCTGTGATGAGATAGTCCGCGGCACGTTCGCTCACTGCCCGCAGGTGACGTGCTGCCTGGTGAAATTGGTCGTGGGTCAGTGCATGTGCGTACTTCCAGGCCCAGTAGGCCGCCTTCTTCCCAAACTTCTCCTACACGTTTCGGCGGAGATGCCATGCACAATAGGTGTGGGTAGCGCCTGGCAAACGTCTTACCAGGGCCTTCGCGAGGCCAGCTTCTCTGTCATACACAATGACCACACCTGTAGTACAAGCGCTAAGGTAAGCTCGTGCCAAATTCGCGCAAAACCACATCCAAGTCTCCTCGTTCTCGCTAGACATGAGAGCCCAGGCTATTGGGCATACGTGGTTGTTCGCGTAAAAAAATTACTCGACCAACATGACTTGCTTGTGGCCGTTCTTGAGGAATGTACCATCCATTGTGATGATCCTTCGACTATAGTCCCAACCAAGGCTGGTGGCGCCAGACACCACAAAGACCCACTTGAATTTGTTATGTGCAACCTGCTCCGCAACAGCATGCGTAGCCGGATCAATACGTTTCATCTGCAAGTACACGAGCAATACATATGACCTTCAAAGAGGACAGTGAAAAGGCATGACCATAACACTATCACATACGTGGCGGGACATACCTCCTGACACAGCGCCGAAAACATAGTCCATGATTTTGCCTTGGCGCCCATGTGGTAGGCCTGAGCCATAGTTCTAACACGGTACAGCGTACTGATGGCCACCTGAATATCCGCGGCTTCCTTGATGATGGCTCTGAGAATGGCTGGAGTTGTTGTCATATCCCGTGTCATTTTCTGCGATATGTGCCTTGCAATCCACCTTGTGGTTTGGGCAGGGCTCCCACGGCCAATACTCGGCGTGCAGCAGTGGCCTTCTATGACATGGGACAGGTTCACCGCCCCCAGCTTCGAGGACACAACTGCGCGTACGTGCTACGTGTAACCATGTCTGATAGCCTCCACGCATCGTACGTTGATTCGTCCAGGCTTGCTGCGCACCCACTGCAGCCCAAAGCGGTTGGCTACTGTGTATTCTTCGATGGCCGCCCTGCATGCAACCATGTTGCGGAACGTTTTGTCCTCCACGAGGTCGTCACCATCTACCTTTCTTTTCTTCTCCGTGGAATTGGAGGAGCTGTCTGGCGTTGCTGCAAAAAGGAGAGGACAAGCACTTTGCGACGCATCCCCATCCTGAAGTTAGTGGACCTACATGGCAGTGAAAGACGTACTATTCACAAGTATGACGAACGCACAACGGCAAGACCGGACTTCCATGAAAGCATGAAAGAAGTACAAAACGGGACACAAAATTTACCAGTGGAGCAACTAGGACAAAATACACGGTGCCTTGCCCACAACCGGGTATATGGTGGAGTCTCGGTCTGCTCCCGGGAGCGAGGATCCATCCGGAACAACCGCATGGTCTCCGCAGCTTCTGCTTCCAAACGTCTTTTCCTGTCCTCATAATCCCGATCTCTGTTCAGCCAGAAGAAGAGTTCTTCCTTGGTACCTGATCCACGGTAGAAAAAGTGGTGTGTCGGACTCTGAGGCTGAGCTGGAGGCGACGCTGGAGGAACACCATGGTCGGCAGGGCGATAGGCGCGTTGAGGTGGTGGTTCAGCGGCTCGTGCCGCAAGTCGGGCAACGGGTGGTGCAGCGGGTCGTGCAGCATGTTGGGCAGCGGGTGGTGCAGCGGGTCGTGCAGTGGGATGTGTAGCGGTTACTGCAGCTGGGCGTCTAGCGGGTGGTACAGTGCGTGGAGTAGCGGGTGGTACAACGGGTGGTGCAGCGGGTGGGTCAGCGGGTGGTGCAGCGGGAGCCGCAGCGGAACGTGCTGCGGCTGGTGCCGCTGCTCTTCTAGCGCGTGGTACCGCAGGTCGAGCAGCGGGTACTGCAGCGGGTTGAGGGTCTGTGGGTAGTGCACCCAGCAGGGCCACACCCACGACAGTGGAGCACCACTCCGCAACCGTTGGTTGGTTCGGCCATCTAAAGTTGCACCGCCTTGGGTCTGAAGGGCCACACACAGTTGTGGCGCCTGTTGTCGGCGAGGGCGCATGAAGGGGAGGTAGCGGCCGTGGCACACGGAACTGAGCCACCCCGGGCAAGCCCCCGTAGCCGGAGGTGACAGCCCATCCTCGTGTGATTGTGCCTAGCAGTGGTGAGAGCGCGGCGTTTGTAGATTGCAGTGCCTGGACACATGAGGGGGGTGGGCGAGTGGGCGGCATTGTCCAATGTACACGAATCGGTCGAGCAGAGGCAGGAGCCTCCACCCTCCGGAAACTGCCCCGGGTCTGGGGCGCCATAGCGCCAAGAATGGGCACATTGGCATTTTCTGAACACAATAAATGCCTGACGTACCCTGCAAATCGACTCACCTCGCTTGATCAGGAGGAGAGCGCCATGTTGACGCACCAACGCCAACACAAAAAACCCTAGCATAGTCGCACATCGGCGCTTGAGAAGTCAAAATGACAGACACAGTGGGGGGGGGGGGCTCGCTAAGCGCCCGTCCATGCTCACGCTAACTCTGACTTTCCGCCAACGCATGTCAGGAACCATTGTAACGTACATGGACGGGTTATACAACCAATCTGCATGCAGTACACACGTGAGACAAGGGTCGAGGGTCACTGGAGCGCCTCCATTTGCTCACATGCAGGTTCGGCAGCCCTGNCCAACACAAAAAACCCTAGCATAGTCGCACATCGGCGCTTGAGAAGTCAAAATGACAGACACAGTGGGGGGGGGGGGCTCGCTAAGCGCCCGTCCATGCTCACGCTAACTCTGACTTTCCGCCAACGCATGTCAGGAACCATTGTAACGTACATGGACGGGTTATACAACCAATCTGCATGCAGTACACACGTGAGACAAGGGTCGAGGGTCACTGGAGCGCCTCCATTTGCTCACATGCAGGTTCGGCAGCCCTGCTGGCATTTGAGCATGCAGGCCGTGTTTCATCCGCTTTATTGTTTTCGAGTGTACATAATGTCAGCATGGCAAAGGAGAAACAACGACGAAGGCAGCGGAAGACCTCTATTGTTATCTAAGAGCAATTACCCCTTCCATCGTGACCGAACGGATCACCGAACCAAGTATTTCTCTATACATGTGTACACATTTGAAGTTTCGCTCACTGTCATGCAGCGTCTCGTTGTATGGAAAGCGGAAAGGAAATGTAAAATTCGAGTACAGATGAGGAAAGGTAAGAGCGTGCCAAACGTGCTACACATATAACGCAGGTACCGGTAGTCCTTGATAAGTGAAAGTACCATGGGTGGATGGTTGCTTTCCCGCTTAGCAATGGGTGATGGTTGCTTTTCTTCCGAACGACGGGCGGATCGTTACTTTTGTTCCGAACGACGGGCGGATGAGAGTCACACTTTGCGTTTTATGGGTATCTGAGCTATTTCACCCAATTTTTCTTGTGCCCTTTTTTCCTTCTTGTCTGTCACAACAAGCAGCCCGTTGCTTGCTCTGGGCAACGAGCTACGAGCAGCGAGCTTGCTGCTCGCTGCCAGCATTTCACTGCTCGTAGCAAGCAGCGGGCTTGCTGCTTGCAGCCCGTTGCTCGCGGCGAGCTGCGAGTTGCGAGCAGCAATAGCCGCTACTGGCTGCTGTCGACTGCTGCTTGCTACTGCTGCTCTTGCAGCCGGCTGCTGCTGCTGCTGCTCGTTGCTACTGCTACTCGCAGTCGCTGCTGCTGTTGTTGTGAGCTACTGCTGCTGGCCGCCGCTGCTGCTTGTTGCTGCGGGCTGCTGCTGCTGCGAGCTGCTGTTGCTGCCGGCTGCTACTGTTGCATGTAGTTACTGCTGGCTGCTGCTACTACTGCTCGCTACTGTTGCCTGTAGCTACTGCTGCTACAGGCTGCCGCTACTGGTCACTGTTTCCAGTCACTGCACCAAGGTGACGTTGCCATGTGTGTCGTCGCCCGCAGGTGTCAGACGCGGCCTGTCGCTCACCTCCTCGCGTCACGCGTGGGGTCAGTGCTGCCGGAAAAAGTCTGGCAGCATATCCCCTGGCCCAGTGGCCGTGGGAAAAAATCTGACGCCGCCACCAGGCGGGTCAATGCTGCCGAAAAAAATCCGACAGCATTTCCCCTGTACTGGCGCATATGGGGGTCCGCCGGCGTTGTTTGGCACCTGTATGCCAGTCTTCTGCTGCTGCTGCTACGCTCTGGCTCTGATACCAAAATGGAAAACTAGGGAGCAGGTTGGGGAAGTAGCGTTGTTGATGCAGCGTGTGGGCTTCCACGCTCGTTGCTTAAGTCTACTGCCCCCTTAATCTGCTGCTCTAGAGACTAAGTCTGGAAGCTCTGGGTTTGTTACTCAGAAACACGCTCGCCAGTGTTTGCGCCTGAAAGCAGCTGAAAACTGAAAGTGATTGATTAGGAATGAAGAATGAGCAATAATGGGAGACCCCTCCAAGTTCTAGCTCCCTCCCAACTCTGTAGAACTTGTTACTCAGCTGACCAGCCAATGAGAAAATAGACCTAGACCTATTTTCTGGCATGCAGGGTTTTCTCGGTGAGCCCTGCCAGACGGCCGATAGCCCAAATCCCGGGCGTCGTCCGTTTTGCCTGAAAACTGAACCATACCATAATACCGACGCTGCGAACGCAGTCGTGTGGTCAGAAAGAGCTAGAAAATAGCAGCAAAGAGTTATGGCTGCCCGGACCCAGGCACTGCCTACGATAGTCCACGATGCTAAACAGTGCCATGCAACATGAGACATTGACCCTGGGCAGAGCACGACACTGCAGACGCAATGGTACAGTCACATCCAGCGCTTGACGCATGCAGACAGTAACTACGGTGGCAGAGACCGCCGGCGGCCTGGCCGCCACGGAGGCCTGTCGATGGAGCTGAGCACGTCGCCTGAGAGAGGATGCTCTAACAAACTGTGAGTAGGCCTCAGCGTGCGTCGGCTCCACCGGACGACACTCCAACAGCGTCGAGTCTCGCCGTTAATCATCTGCACGCCGATGTACACAAGCCGGGAGGACACAACAGAGCACAATGAGGATGCGCAAAAACCAACAGAGGGCATTCCAAATGTGAGAGGCCATGAGCTCGATGAAACATTAACATGGTCTCCACACATACACATCTATGCAAGAGAGTGAATCAACATTGTTGCCGTGTAAACCAAGTGGCATTCGGAAGCAATGGCACGCTCAAGTTCTATGGAGTTTTCACTGGAGCCATTCTTGTTGCCCTCTGCCACTTGGGTTGCATAGGGCTTGTGCCAATGGGCCTGCCAACAACTCTTTGAAGAATCCCTCTCATGGAATACAATTGCAGAAAGCTAGTGGCATGTCCACATACACTTTATGGTGATGTGGATTCTACATGTTTGTTGGTTCTTTCGGTTTGTTGCCAGTTGTTGACCCTGCTTGGGTCATGCTACCATATTTTTTCACTTGCAATCGCTCCAAAAATAAACTGGGAGCTGAGGCTCGACCCCAGGGGTGGCGGCGGTCGCACCTCGTGCTTGGTGCACGAGGTGGGACTCGCTTCACCGCGTAGCTTTAGCCCATGCTCAACCCGACACCTGGGAAGTCGTTTCCCCCCCCTTTCTAAAGCGAGCTTTGTAGGAAATCCATGGCGTCTCACTCTCCCACTTCCTTGTACCCTCTCTCCCTCATGTCATTTCACTAACTACATAACTCATAGCAATAGCAACCACCATAGTTGTATGCGACGACTGCGTCAACGCGCAACAGGGGTTGTGGTCAGTACTTGCAAGAGTGTAGCCGGAGGGCTGCTTCCGCCCTCCCCGTCCTTGCTTAAGGTGAGGGCTGGCGGGCGGCCAGCCATGTCATTGCGAGGACTCGTAGGTGGCCAGCCACGCGCTGGTCGTTAACTAGTTAGCAGCCAGCCGGGTGGGTGGCAGGCGGCCGGTGAGGTGACTAGTCGGCCACCCACCGGCCAGCCCAAGTCACCGATCGAGTTGGTGGCTCGATCGCCGGCCAAGGGGCCACCAGGCCTCGCAAGCGAGGCTGGTGCCCTCGCACCCTCGACCTCGCCCTCCCCTCCTCGCCGCTAGAAGCGAGACGGACGAGGGGAGGACGGTGAGCTAGAGAGGGGGTTGAGAGAGCGGCAGATGTGCTGGCCCAAAATCGTCCAACGTACCTCGCACGCGGCGATCGCGCGTCATTGCGTCAAAAGAGACTCGATGTCGCAAAGCAATGCGACTTGGACAAAAAACACCCAGAAAACTCGTGTAAACTCGCACGTTCGAGGTAGAAGACCCCTTGTTCGGGTCCCAGGACAAGGGGTGAGGTTGAAAGCAAAGTTGGACCTCCGGAGACTCAACATATTGAAGTCTCCCTCCTTAGAGTCAATGATGATAATCGCCCCTCAGTGCACCATGGGGGAAAACCCTTCATATAGACTCGGATTGTCATCTTGCAAGTTCCGAGGATGACCTGGAGCACGAGCTGGGGATGCAACCACTACAAGGAGCAATGCTGCACTGGAGCAAGCAGTGGGCACGCCACCGGCCTCCACAAGGAGCGCACAATGCCAAAATTCTTGTTGGCTACCACTTCGTTCAACGGTTGGCACAGACTGTATGTTTGGGGGAGAGCAACATGAGGACTGATGATGAACATACATATTGATGAAGTAGAAATTTGTTCATTTCGCGATAACTACAGATGTGGGCCCAGGAAAGACTACCATCCAGATGCACCAAAAGGGCCTGTCTTTCATAATACCGCAACCACATTTGTCTATGTATTCAAAAACGTTGCATGCCTTGGTATCTTGCCAAGAGTGCTCATCAAGAAACCGACGTCTTTCACGGAGCAGGTGCAGCAGGGGCTACAGTGAACTTCATCCCCAACTATGCGACCCGTGTCCACATAACACTCCATAGGACTTGCGACACAGCAGTCGATAGCAGCTATCAAACAGGGCTGGTCATGCACTGATGGTAGCAGTTCCGACAAAAAAGCCAACGTGGCTGATGGAGATCAGGATGGCAGACATTGGGAGCCCCCATGGGCTGCTGCACTCTTTACAGGGGAGCGTTGTCCCTTCCACCACTCCACGGCACTTACAGCCTCCACCCAAAATCTACTTTTACAGCCTTCTCCAAGCACGCGCATCATCATGAGAGTTGTCTTCCAGTAGAGGCTCCGCCTCATGCTGCACGGGTGCTCCAACGTTTTCTGAGAAAGAAACGCTGGCGGGGGGGTGGGGTGGGGGAGGGGGGGGAGGGTGGGGGGGGGGGGGGGT
>SZWC01006368.1:40945-52716 GCA_023375785.1 Penium margaritaceum | reverse complement strand
CCCGCAGCGAGCAGCCAGCTCGTAGCGAGCAAGGCAAAACAAAAAAAAACAAACAAACAAAAATACGGGACACCCCCCCTTTTTTGCTTAGGAGCAGCAGCAGCAGCAGCCGCTGCTGCAGCAGCAACAGCAGCAGCAGCAGCAGCAGCAACAGCAGCAGCAGCTGCAACAGCAGTAGCGACAGCAGCAGCAGCAGCAGCAGCAGCAACTACAGCAGCAGCAGCGGCAGCAGCGACTGCAGCAGCAGCAACAGCAGCAGCGGCAGCAGCAGCAGCAGCAGCAGCAGCCACTGCAGTAGCAGCATCAACAGCAGCTGCCCACCACTGCTGATGTCAGCGGCCGTCCGCTGACGTCACTGCTGACGTCATCAACCACAGACACAAAAAAAACACCCAGGAGGCCACCAGGAGACTCTGCTGACGTCCGCCTTCCTTGGCGGACGTCACTGTTGCCATCAGTAGAACACACCAAAGAAGAACAAAACCAGAAAAAACAAAAAAAGGGGGCTTGGGACACACCATGGCTGACAATCACGAGGTAGAGGGGTCCTCCTCTGCGGGAGGGACCCCTTCCTCCCCCTTCTTGCGGCGCCTGCAGCAGCAAGAGCTGCACCAGTAGCAGCAGCCGCCGCTGCAGCAGCCGCCACTGCAGCAGCAGCAGCAGCAGCAGCAGTAGCAGCAGAAGCAGCAGCGGCAGTAGCAGTAGCAACAGCAGCTGCAGCAGCAGCACCAATCGCCGCAGCAGCAGCAGCGGCACAGCAACAGCAGCAGCAGCAGCAGCAACAACAGCACCGGCAGCAGCAGCAACAACAGCAGCAGCAACAGCAGCGGCTGCCGCTGCAGCAGGAGCAGCGGCAGCAGCAGCCGCTGCAGTCGCAGCAGCCGCTACAACCACAGCAGCCCACTGGTGTCGTTGGCGGCGACCCTAACCCCATCGTGACCCTTCAGCACCAGCTCGCCACCTTGACGCTGCAGCTTACCGCGCTACAGCCACCAGCCTCCCAGCCTGCCACCAGTGTGCTGCCGTCGTTTGTCCCTCTAGGACACGCCAGCCCGGCTGTGTCTGCTGCCACATATTATCTGGCACAGCAGCAGACTCAACGCCAGCGGCAGACAGTGACCTCCGTCCTTGGCCCCACTCTGGGTGCCGGCCGCAGGCAAAAGGACTTTGAGACGCCGCCGCCGCCGCTTCAGGCCGGCGAGCAGTTCCGGAGCTGGGAGCTCAGCTTCCGGATCTGGGTGCAAGGTGAGGGTCTATGGATGTACTACACCCTCCCTTATGACTCCACCCAGGCCGACCAGCTGTATGACGCTGGTCGCGCCGTTCATGCCCTAGTCCCAGTCGCCCCTCCGGCGTCCCGCCTGGCCCTCGAGCCTTTCCTCGGCGACTTCACCACTGACGTCCCTCCAGACCCGGCCGCCGCGTGGCATGTCCTCACCAGGCCTCATCGCCTGTCCAGCGACGCTGAGATCAGTCGTGTGCTCCGGGAGTTCAACTCCCTGCACATGGGGGGGACTGAGATGGTCACTGCCTACTGGCAGCGGGCAGAGGACATCCTTCGACGTCTCGGCACATCCGCTCCGCCCCCTCTGTCCGCGCTTCTCACCATCAAGCGCGGTGCCACCAGCGCGTACGCGGACGTCTTCGTGCACTACCCCCAGGACGTCCTCTCCACCATGGCGGCCCAGGGCACCCTCATGCCCTGGGCGTACGAGCTCTTCCTCCGTGTTGANGGGAGTTCAACTCCCTGCACATGGGGGAGACCGAGACGGTCACTGCCTACTGGCAGCGGGCAGAGGACATCCTTCGACGTCTCGGCACATCCGCTCCGCCCCCTCTGTCCGCGCTTCTCACCATCAAGCGCGGTGCCACCAGCGCGTACGCGGACGTCTTCGTGCACTACCCCCAGGACGTCCTCTCCACCATGGCGGTCCAGGGCACCCTCATGCCCTGGGCGTACGAGCTCTTCCTCCGTATTCAAGAAGCTCGACAGGAGTCCCAGCTCCATCGCATGGAGGCGCTTGCATCTCCTGTCATCACCTCCCCTGTCGTCGCCTCCCCTGCCGGAGCCTCCGTGGCCGTCGCCTCCCCTGCCGTTGCCTCCGTGGCCGTCGCCTCCCCCGCAACAGTTACCTCATCGTTGTCGGGAACGAAGAAGAAGAAGCGCAAGAACAAAAAAAACAAGGGTCCGACGCAACAGCAGCAGCAGCAGTCGTCGACCGGGTCCAGTGGTGGTGGCTCGGTCTGCCACAACTGTGGTCGGCCTGGACATGGGTGGTACACATGCCCTCTGCCGACGGACGAGGCCCGCGTCATAGCCACCCTGCGACGCCAGCGGGAGCGCCGTCTTGCCTCTGCCGCCGTCGCTACTGCTGGCCCTGACACTCCGACCTCGTCCAGCAGCCCGGCCACTCCGACAGCTTCGCCTGTCCTACAGACACCCCGCAGCAGCAGTACTACTCACATCCGTCGGCGCTTTCGCTTTCTTCGCCGGCCCAGTCCTCCTACTACCTGGGCTCCGGCGCTGTGACTCCGCACTCTGCCTACACTCCCGGGCCATCCTCCCGTGAGCGTCAGCTGGAGCAGTACATCGCGCTCCAGCTTGGCCTGCCTCGCCCTCCTCCCCAGGGAAGTGCGAGTTGCATCACTTCCTGCCCTCCTGCCCAGCCCTGCATGACTGAGTCTGAGCTGCGGTCCTGTCCCGTCTCTTTGTCTGTCTCGTCATCTCCCGTGGACTCCTCCACCCCACTCCTTGACGACATTGCGTGGCTTGACGATTGGCAGTCTCGTTTCGCGCCCCCTTCCACCGCATCCGCGTCCCTTGCTTGCTGTCATGTGACCGTCAGCGATTTGGTGACTCCTGTCCAGGACCTTGCTGAGACCTGGATCATCGACTCCGGGGCCACGCATCACATGACGGCCTCTCGCGAGGCCTTCAGTATGCTTGGCCCTGTCGCCGATGTCTCCGGTGTCCGGACTGGCTCAACACAGGTGTTACCAGTCCGTGGCGTTGGCGTCGTTCGTTTCCGTGGTCCTGCCGGTGACGTCTTTCTGACTGATGTTGTCTTCGTCCCTGGTCTCGAGCTCAGCCTCCTTTTTGTGACTGCCCTTGACCGCATGAGCATGGACATTGTGCACTTGCGTGGTGTTGGCACTGTGTCGTTGCGTCCGCCTGGTCTTGTCATACTGCATGCCACCGCCCATGGCAACCTGTGGCATGTCCCTCGCCTCTCCTCTTCCTCTCCCGTCTCTGCCTCGGCGGCCGCCACAGGCCATGTGTTTGTTACCAGTACACTTTCTCCTCAGCACACCCGCCTCTTGCACCGCCGCCTTTGCCACGTCCACTCCGCCGCCATTCACAGCATACTGCGCACCCAGCCGGCCAAGGGCCTTGACCTAGAGACTTTCCCCCTCCCGTGCCCCACTGAGTGCATTGACTGCGCTGAGGGGAAGATGCATCGATCCATGTATCCCTTGTCTTCCTCCCGTGCGTCTGCCCCTCTTGACCTGGTCCACTCGGACGTCATGGACCCTCTCCCCACCGCGTCCGTCGGGGAACATGGCCGCTATGTCCTCACCCTCACGGACGACTATTCCCGCTACCGCTGGGTCTTCTGCCTCCGGCAGAAGAGCGATGTCGCTCGGGCCATTCAGGACTGGCTTGTCCTTGCGGAACGCTAGTGTGGACGCCCTCTTCACCGCTTTCGCTCCGATCGCGGCGGCGATTACATGGGCGAGGCCACGGCTTTTCTCGCCTCCCGCGGCATCCACCATGAGACGTCTGCGCCCTACACACCCGCCCAGAACGACATCTCCGAGCGCTGGAACCGCACCATGGCCGATGCCGTTCGCACCATGCGCCTCGAGTCCGGTGTGTTTGATGGCTTCTATTTTGAAGCCATGGCCTACATGACCTGGGTCTGGAACCGGATTCCCCACGGTCCTCTTCCCCGTCAGTCCACACCCTACCAGTACTGGTGCGGTCGGCACACTGACCTCCGCCCGGCTCGCGTCTGGGGATGCGTAGCCATTGTGTGGCTGCCCGCCCCACAGCAGGGCGGCAAGCTTGCCCCACGCGGCCGCCCCTGCACCTTCCTCGGTGTGTCTCGTCAGTCCAAGGCCTGGCGCTTCTGGGACCCGTCCCGGTTCTGCATCGTCGAGTCCCACGATGCCCTCTTCTTCGAGGACCTATTTCCCCGCGACCTCATCCGCTCCGGCTCGTCCGTTTCCCTCCCGTCGCGTGGGGGAGTGGTGAGTCCGTCCTCCGTCCTGTCGTTTCCGGGAGACACAGTACTCCGTCCCTTTGAGCCGGTAGCCCCTGTCGCATCCTTTGAGCCCGGAGCCCCAGTTGCCTCCGATGGTCCGGAGGGACCAGCAGCCCCGGTCGTGTCCGCTGGCCCCTCCGGGCCAGCAGCCCCAGTTGCCTCCGCTGGTCCCTCCGGACCAGCAGCCCCGGTCGTGTCAGCTGTCCCCTCTGAGCCAGCGCCAGTCGCATCCATAGGCCCCTCCGGGCCCGCAGTCCCAGTTGCCTCCGCTTGTCCCTCCGGACCAGCAGCCCCGGTCGTGTCCGCTGGCCCCTCTGAGCCAGCGCCAGTCACATCCACTGTCCCCTCCGGGCCAGCAGCCCCAGTCACCTCCGCTGGTCACTCCGGACCAGCAGCCACGGTCGTGTCCGCTGGCCCCTCCGGGCCAGCAGCCCCAGTCGCCTCCGTTGGCTCCTACGGGCCAGGCACCCCGTCTGCCTCCGTTGGCCCGTCGGACTCAGTGCCTTCTCGTGTCCGGTCGTGTTACACACGTGGCCCAGGCGGCAGCCTCCGACCTCGGCCGGCAGTGAGCGCAAAGACCGTCGCACCATGTCCTATGGCGCCTCGACCCCCCTGTGGCTCCACGTGTCTCCTCCACTCCCACAGTCGTGAGTGGGGACCCTGGCACAAAGGCTCTCGGCCTGACCACCTCGGCCATCATCTCCGACCTTCACCCGGGCTCTGCACTGGGCTACGCCATGCTTCATCACGACCATCGGCATGCCGTCATGGCTGCACTCACCCGCATCCCACCTGGAGCTCGTGATGCACACGCCCTCTCTCCCCGGTCCACAGCACGCCCGGAGGACCCAGCCACCCTACGCGAGGCTCGAGTCTCTTCTGAGGCCGCACATTGGGATGCTGCCTGCGCCGAGGAGCTCGCTGCTATCCAGCAGGACCACGGGTATGATCTCGTCGACCTCCCTCCAGGTCGGAAGGCCATTGGCGCCAAGTGGGTCTTTCGGCGCAAGTGGAAGCCTGACGGGTCCTTGGACAAGTACAAGGCCCACCTCACAGCAAAGGGGTTTGCTCAGGTCCCTGGGGTTGATTATGACCAGATCTTTGCCCCTGCGGGTCGGTTCTCCACTAGCCAGGCGCTCTTCAGCCTGGTCGCCCAGCATGGGTGGGAGCTGCATCAGATGGACGTGAGCAACGAGTTCCTCCATGGCTCACTAGAGGGTGAGGAGCTCTACATGGTGCAGCCCCCAAGCTTCGACGACGGTACTGGGAGAGTCTGGCGACTGCGGAAGGCCCTCTATGGTCTAAAGCAGTCGTCTCGGTGCTGGAACCAGGAGATCAGCAACACACTTCTCCGTGGCGGCCTCCAGCGCAGCACCGCTGATCCCGCACTATTTCTCAGCCCACGAGGTCAGACCTTCGCCCCAGTTCTGGTATACGTTGACGATCTCCTCATTGTGTCACCAGACCCAGCCGCCATAGAGCGTGTCAAGGACTTGCTGCACCCAGCCTACCAGATGAAAGATCTCGGGTCTGCCCGAGTCTTCCTGGGCATGGAGCTCGAGCATGACCGCTCCCAGGGTATCCTACACGTCCACCAGGCTGCCTATGTGCAGACCCTATCAGCTCGCTTCGCCGAGGACCTGCCGCTCGTGTCCACCGCTTCCTCACCCATGTCACCCGATGGCCAGGTGAAGCTCAAGAGTCCTGACCCAGCTGTTGTGGGGGAGCCAGTTGATGTGACCACGTATCTGCGGATCATCGGGTCACTGATGTTCCTGGCGACGACAACGCGTCTAGACATCGCGTTCGCCGTCAACCTCCTGGCCCAGTTCTCTCAGGAGCCGCGTCACCTCCACTACGAGGCTGCGATCCGAGTGCTGCGTTATGTCGTCTTGACCCCTCGGCGAGGTCTCATGTTCCGCCGCCAGCCATCCGTCGTCGCAGTGGGCTACACCGACAGCGACTGGGCTGGTAGTCCAGACGGTAAGAGTCGCACAGGCTGGATCTTCCTGATCGGTGGCACAGCTGTGTCCTGGCGCAGTGGCAAGCAAGGGTGCATTGCATGCAGCACTACTGAGGCTGAGTACGTGGCCCTTGGCTCAGGCGCGTGTGAGAGTGTGTGGTTGCATCGTCTGTTGTCCGAGTTGCGTCAGTCTGTCACATCCATCACTTTGCATTGTGACAATGAGAGTGCCATGGCCATTGCAGACAATGACGGTGTGCATCACACTCGCACAAAGCACATCAATGTTGAGTATCACTATGTGCGTTCGTTATTTCACGACGGCAGCATCAGCATCGTGTGGGTTGAGACAGCACGGCAGCTGGCTGACTTCCTAACCAAGGCACTGAAGCGGGACTCGTTCAAGAAGGCTGTGAGTTCAGTCGGCGTGCGTCCGTGACTTGCCCTCTTTGTCTCTGCCTGCGTCTCTGTGCATCCTGGGGGAGTCTGTTAGTTGACCGTGTCTCTGCCCGCCCATGTGCACTATGCCTGTGAGTCATGGGGGAGTGTTGGTTTTTGCGCTCATTGTGCTCTGTTGTGTCCTCCCGACTTGTGTACATCGGCGTGCAGATGACTGACGGCAAGACTCGACGCTGATGGAGTGTCGTCCGGTGGAGCCGACGCACGCTGACGTCTTCTCGCAGTTCGCTGGAGCCTCCTCTCTCCGGCGACGTGTTCAGCTCCATCGGCACGCCTCCTCGGCGGTCGCGCTGCCGGCGGTCGCTGCCACCGCAGTCGCTGTCTGCATGCGTCCAGCGCGTCCTGTCNTGTCTCTGCCCGCCCATGTGCACTATGCCTGTGAGTCATGGGGGAGTGTTGGTTTTTGCGCTCATTGTGCTCTGTTGTGTCCTCCCGGCTTGTGTACATCGGCGTGCAGATGACTGACGGCAAGACTCGACGCTGATGGAGTGTCGTCCGGTGGAGCCGACGCACGCTGACGTCTTCTCGCAGTTCGCTGGAGCCTCCTCTCTCCGGCGACGTGTTCAGCTCCATCGGCACGCCTCCTCGGCGGTCGCGCTGCCGGCGGTTACTGCCACCGTAGTCGCTGTCTGCATGCGTCCAGCGCGTCCTGTCGCGCCTGCGTTGTTATGCACTGCCTAGGGTCCTTGTTGCATGTTGCATGGCCCTGGTCGGCACCATAAACCATCGTGGGCACTGCTTGGGTTCAGGCAGTCATAACTCCTCGTTACTATTTTTCTAGTTGATTCTGACCGCACGGCTGCGTTCGCAGCGTCGGTATTATGGTATGGTCCAGTTTTCAGGCAAAACGGACGACGCCCGGGTTTTGGGCTGTCGGCTGTCTGGCAGGCCTCACCGAGAAAACCTGCCAGCCTGAAAATAGCTATTTTCTGATTGGCTGGTGAACTGAGTAACAAGCTCTACAGAGTTGGGGGGGAGGCTAGTTCTTGGAGGGGTCTCCCATTGTGTCTCATTCTTGATTGCTAATCAGTTACTATCAGTTTCCAGCTGCTTTCTGGCGCTAACACTGGCGCGCGCACTTCTGAGTAACAAACCCAGAGCTTCCAGACTTAGACTATAGAGCAGCAGACTGAGGGGGCAGCTGACTTAAGCAACGAGCGTGGAAGCCCGCACGCTGCATCAACAACGCTGCTGCCCCAACCTGCTGCCTAGTTTCTGTTTATATATACAATGCAGAGAATGAGAATGAGGCATAAGTCGGGTCATCGGTGTTCGAGCCAAGCCATGCGTACGAGGTCGCGTTGTGAGTGGTGGATTCAAGATTCTCTGCCAAAAAGTCAGGGGGATTCGAGAATATCGCGACGCTTCTTTGTAAAAGTCGAGCGTCATCGATAAGTCAACCAAACGATATCGAAACAACGATATGGTTCGTGACACTTCTATCGACCGTTAAAGAAAATAGTCAAAGTTGTCAGAAACTTCTGCAATGTAACACCAGAGGTCGGGACAATTGGCCAGAATACCCTCCGCCGGGTAACGTAAAAACCCCGAAGTCGCTGCATAGTGGGCCATGAATGAAATAACATAAATGTCCACTAGTAAGTTTTAAGGACATGTGTACGTCAGGGCCGTAAATTTCCCCCTCTTTTAGCTGCGACGTCCTGGCACGCTACCACACGTAGGCCGATGATGGTGAAATAGCCGTCAATGATGATTGACGTCCCAAAGGTTGTCCAAAGGCTCCCAGTTGTTGTGCGCGGCGTCGTTTCGACCACCGAGAAAATATGAGCAGTGCCAAAAAAAATCTCGGAATCAACGTCCAGACATCACAGGCGGCTTTCCGAACGTCGAAAGCCCCACAACAGCCATCGGGTCTCCTCGTCGCACCGGTACAGTCAACCGGGTGCGCGCGTCTCAACCCACCGAGAAAACTCTCCTACCTCCTGACAAGTCCACATGGCTGCCGGAACGCATCGACCGCGTCTCGCCGATGCTGTCGTAGCTGCTGGAGAAGTCTCGGTGCAGTCCGGAGGCCCGTCGTGTCATCACGCCCTGCTCTGCCATATACCCCGAATGTGGGTATATCGGTAAACTAGCAGTGTCGGTCGTGACGGGTGGAAACCACACAAACCAACACTCCCCCTGGCTGACATAGCCGTCCACGGCAGAACGAATGAACGAAGGCATGGAACAAGAATGTATGGCAAGCCATAACATGCATGATTCAACTCATACAGACACACACACACTCATCTGCTATCCATCTAGGGTCTCCCTGGACACTGGCACAACCCACCAAGTGTCTGGGTCTCGACCATGAGAGGAGTGATGCACACGCACACAAACCAGTGTAATGCACATACACATGTCATGCACATGTAAGAGGACAAGATGGTCTCCTCGTGACACTGGCGGTGCCAGGGCCCGGGTCTCGACCGCTACGAGCAATCCAACACAATAGTATCATCGTCCAAACACAGGATCAATGGAGGATCTCCTCGTAACACGGGTGCAACGCACCACGTGTCCGGGTCTCGACCAACAGCTTACATGCGCATGCCACACACAGTATAGCCACACACCAAGACACACGATCACATGGTCTCCTCGTGACACTGGTACAACGCACCAAGTGTCCGGGTCTCAACCAAGAGGGTGCTACCATCTGCATGCAGCTGTGCAAGCACGCAGCATGAGCCACATGCGGGATGCTGTAGATGCTCACAACAGAGCATGGACCTCGCGATGCATCTCCCATGACGTCGCGTCAGGTCGAGATCCACACAACACTCCCCCTGGGCAGATGAACCTGGCAGCGATGTCCTCGATGGAGATGCTGATGCCGTAGCTGAATAGATCCTAGGCGATGAGTGATGTGGTGTATCCATCATGCAGGGATAGCTCCCCCTGTCACGTGCGAGTCGGCTCCCTCCCTCAAAGACGAGGTGGTGTCTCCGGCTACGACTCCTCACGTCGCAGCTGCATCATCTGGGTGTACCAGTCCTCGCGTGACTGCCAAGGGTCCCAACTCACAGTCTTTCCTGCCTCCGCACTACCGCGATGCATCTGTGTACGCCGGAGGAACGGGAATGGGCGAGCAGCACGCGTGCATGGATGAAGAGACGGAGCTGGCCTCCGATACGGGATAGCACACCCTGAGACACGAGGGTGTACTGCCAGAAGAGGAGAGCTGGAGCGACGAACCGGATCACCACTCGTGGATGAAGATGACGATGGGGCAGGTGAGTCGGGTGGATGAAAGTGCGTGACGGCAGTAGTAGAAGGAGGAGCGATGATGGGGTCGACAGGAGCGAGGATGGCGGAAGCCGAAGACACGCTCACCACTCCTATAATAGTGTCCCCAATGGACGTCAGACTCGGAGTTCGTACAAGATCATCCCCGGGTATAGGTGTGCCAGATACTGCTGGCGGAAGGCTCCTGCCGATAGCAGTGATGTTGCCCTCCTCTGAGAATCGCTCACGCGCTACCATCATCTCCCGCTGTAGCATCACTACACGCTCCTGCAGGTCGGCGTAATCTGCCTCAGACATGTGGAGACGGCCCACGTCTGCCTCGAGTAGCATGAACTCTGCCTCACTGGATGCTGCACATGCGGACTGTAGAACTCACAAGTATAGCTCTATCTGCATCTCTGCTACTGAAGACGATGGAGCCGGTGTTGCTGCATCCTCCTGGAGGTCAACTAAACTTGCAATGTACTGAGATGCTGCATCATCGGATGCAGCTACAGGTGTCGCATCCATACCACAACTCGTGTCTGTCATACGAGGAGTGAGCAGCCGCATGCCGAGAGAGAAGGAGAAGGAGGAGTCGTCAGAGTCTATGGAGCATGTAGAAATGTCGTCCGTGCAGGTACTGCCACTCTCAGCGTCCATGTGATCAGCAAGGTCGCCAGCAGGTGAACACGAAGGGGCAGAACTCAGCTCCTGCTGACGAGGTGACTCCATCTGCGTGTAGGGATCTGCACCACTGTCCTCAACTGCCGTCGTAGTGGACACAGGTGTGCAGGGCTCTGGCTCAACAATGTCCGTCAAGGTGACCAACAAGCGCAGCTGGCGCTCACGCGTTGTCTCGCCGCGAAGGCTGGTCGCTGCCACGTGCTCAATAATGGAGTGTAGACCACCATCTGACTCCGTCAAGTATGTCGCTGCTCCGTCGTGGGTACGGGAACATGGAGACTGTAGGAACATGGACGACTCCTCACGCTGAAGCTGGTCCTCATGTACCGTAGATGAGACAGAGGAGCTTGCTGTGTCTGCTGCACCATATATCCCAGCGATGTATCTCAGAACTGCTGCTCTCAAGAATGCCTCAACCTCCAAAAGACCAACCGGCCGACTCTGCTCATGCACTGCAACTACTGTCGTACTGGTATGAATCTCGTGCGCCAACACCCCCAGAGATCTCTGTGGGGTATCCTGATCCGCCTGGGACTCCTGTCCCACCGCCAGGCCGCTACCGGTCGGAGTCGCAAGTGGCACCGCCGAGACACGCGGGACCTGCACTCCTCCTGATGCAACCTGCTGCTGTAGAATGTTCGACTGCTGCCCCAGCATAGATGTCGAACTCGATGATATACATGTCTCAAGCCCTGCAATCTCCGCCAGACTGGTGTGACCCTGCTGCACACACTCTCTCCAAAGTCCGGTAGACGCATCCCGATCCATACAGGACTCCTGTGCCGCCGCTGGGCCTCCACCGGTCGGAGCCGCGAGTGGCACCGCCCAAGTATGCCGTGCCTGCGCTCCTCGTGATGTTGTCTGCTGCTGTGGAAGATCTCGATCCAACCTGGACGATGAAAGGCAACTCTCCACCATGAACACCATGTCGGGGTCAGACTCCATGTCATGTGCTGTCACCGTATCATCTGAGTCTGCCTGAGCTGACGCTCGGGCAGCACGTCCCGGCGCGAGTGCGGATCCTGTCGCTACTGTCACATCACGCAATGCGCGGTGACCACACTCCCCCTCGACAGGTACAGCAACGGAGGCCGAGGAGGTGGAGGAAGTATCAACACCGGCGCGAGCACGCCGTGCGGAGCGCTGACGCCGACGTCGCAGAG
>SZWC01006368.1:6689-27860 GCA_023375785.1 Penium margaritaceum | reverse complement strand
TTCCAGTTGCTTTCTGGCGCTAACACTGGCGCGCGCACTTCTGAGTAACAAACCCAGAGCTTCTAGACTTAGACTCTAGAGCAGCAGACTGAGGGGGCAGCTGACTTAAGCAACGAGCGTGGAAGCCCGCACGCTGCATCAACAACGCAGCTGCCCCAACCTGCTGCCTAGTTTCTATTTGAAAGCCCCACAACAGCCATTTGGTCTCCTCGTCGCACCGGTACAGTCAACCGGGTGCGCGGGTCTCAACCCACCGAGAAAACTCTCCTACCTCCTGAAAAGCCCACATGGCTGCCGGAACGCATCAACCGCGTCTTGCCAGTGTTGTCGTAGCTGCTGGAGAAGTCTCGGTGCAGTCCGGAGGCCCGTCGTGTCGTCACGCCCTGCTCTGCCATATACCCCGAATGTGGGTATATCGGTAAACTAGCAGTGTCGGTCGTGACGGATGGAAGCCACACAAACCAACACGTCGTGGCCGTGCCAATTGACCGGAGGCTCCGTCTTTTTTTCCATAGCGTCGATGTCCAAGTATATCTTCAATCACGTTCTCCATGTTTTTTTTCCAATTGTACAGGAGGTGGAGGTGCAATATCTCTTTGAGGGAAGTTTTGACTGGGGTCCCCATAGTGCTTGAGCTTGCTGATGTGGAAAACAGTGTGGATCGCCATGTTGTCAGGGATACGAAGTCAAGCGACGACTTGGGTTTGCACTCGCTCGATCTCAAACGGGCTCGGCCATCAGGATTTGAGCTTCGCCAAGTCGTGTCCTTAGACTTTGACATTCGGCAAGCTGAGGAGGACGTGATTGCTAGCGCTAAACATGTTGTCGCTACGATGTCGGTCAACAACCCGCTTCATAGCTGCTTGCGTGTTCGTGATGGTCTGTCGTGTTTCCTCCCAAATTCTCAGGAAATCCTCGCAATGGATGTCAACCGCGGGGATATTACCCCAACTCTGCAATCCAGCAGGTGAGGCGGGACGTTTGACGTACACCACATCGAAAGTTATTTAACCTGTTGTGGTGGAAGTGGCGGAGTTGTATGAGAGTTCGGCGGTTGGTAGTGTACTGTCCAATCAGTGCCGTGTGGCTCGCATAAAGCTCGAAGAAGTTGTTCGGGCGTCTGGTTGGTTTGCTCGGTTTTTCCCTCGGTCTCAAGATGGACTGCCGTATATGCCTAATTTTGATTGTTGTAGCGTGTCTTCGGTTCATGCAAAAAAGGTTGGTGTAGCAGCCGTCTTTGTCACTGATAATGGTACCTCAAACTTTGTGCAACTCTACTATTTATTTTAGGAACGGCTGCGGTGTTCCTTCTGCGGTGACGGTGGTCGTCGTCGGGGTAAACTGCGACGTTTTACAACAAAAATCCACCACGACGAGGATGACGTGATACCCCTCAGGAGTGGCGGGCTGTCTCATCACAGAATCCATGTTGAAGTCAGCCCACAGTTCTGTCGGGACGGGACGGGGTTGAAGTAGACCTGGTGGCCACGTGCGACGAGGTTTTTGTCTTTGACAGGTGTCGCGCGAGTTGGAGAAGGCCGCCAATTTAGTCGGCATCTTTTCCCATGAGTAGTGCTTTGCCAGTATTTCGAGCGTACTGTCTTCACTCAATTGTCCACCTAGATCGGTGTCCTGTCACACTTCTAATAGCGTTCACTGTAATTCCTCGTCTAGAGGAACCACGACCTAGCCAGTGAACAACCGTCTCAGTAGGGGTCTTCGAACCAAAGCTTAGTTTTGTTGTACCCGTCAAACTCCTCAAACCCTTTGCTAACAAACTCGTAAAGTAAGGGTCCTGTTCGATGAGCAACGTGCTCATCTCGGCCATTGAATCTGGTCGTCAACTTAGAGCATTCGCCGGATCTGTTTTTCCACGTAGGTACGCAATCTTGTGGTTGAATTTGGACTCCAAGAACTCTGTGCATCATGTTTGTCAATGGGTTAGATTTGGATGGGTCTTGAGATATTGCAGGACGCGATACTCCATGTGGACGATGCATTGCCGGCATTCCAAATAGCACCGCCATGTCTTGAACGCGTGCACGACTACAAGCATCTCCTTCTCGTGCACCGCATAGTCTTCTTGACACATACGCGACTGGTTTCTCTCCACAACCATTGTCATGGAGGGGAATAGCTTCAATGGATCAATTGGACACATTGGTAGCCATGATGTAGTCCAGCGTGGGATCTGCCAATTGTAAGGATGGCGTGGAGGTCAGAATGTTTTTAAAAGAGTTGAACGCTTCTTGTTCAATGTCTACCTACTTCCATTCAGTAGTCTTTTGGGTGAGATTGGAGAGAGCCGTTGACACCCGTGCGTAGTCCATAACGAATCAACGGTAGTAGTTACAAAAGCCCAAAAATACCTAGACGTCCCAAACATTTTTGGGCATCAACCAATCTGCTACCACCTCCACCTCTTCTGAGTCCATGGTGATCCGTCCGCCGCTGATGATGTGGCCCAAAAACTCGATCGAATGGAGATCAAAGTCGGAATCTGAGATTTTTCCAAAACACTTCTCTCTTCGTAATCCCTCGAGAACTTTTTGGAGATGTCCATTGTGCTCCTCCAGGATGTTGCTCTACACCAAGATGTCGTCGAGATACAATACGACAAAGTCGTCGAGGTACGGAAAAAAGTATTATTCATTGCCATCGTAAACATTCCAGGGACACTTGTGAGTCCGAATAGCATGATCGTGAACTCAAAGTGCTTGTATTGGGTACAAAATGTTGTATTTTTTATGTCCTTATCAGATCAGCGGCTATGATAGCCGCTACGTAGGTAGATTTTGCTAAACATTTGGGCCGCACGGAATTGGTTGAAAATTTCATCTGCTCGTAAGGGGGAGGTAGCGGTTCTTGATGGTGATGTCATTCAATTTTTGGTAGTCCACGCACATCCATATCTCTCTTATTTCACTCTCACAAAAAGTACGGGTCTTGCATAGGGCGATGTGGAGGGTAAAAGGAACCCCTCACCAAGCATCTCATTTAGTTGCTTCTTGGGTTGGGTCATCTCGTGATTCGCTCATTTGATTGGTCCCTTTTGCTGTTGGTTTACTGCGTGGCTTCAGATTTATCTGATGGTCGATGTTGCATTCCGGTTGTATTTCCCAGGGTAGTTTGTCGTGAAAATCCCCTTTCAGCTCTTCAATGAGCTCCGCAAATTCCTTCGATACTGCTGCAACTTTGTCAAGTGTCGATTCCATTGATGTCACTTTGGCAGTTGTGACGTCTTTCGTTTCTCTTTCTTCCACGTGGACTAGCCACGCTTGAGCTCCGCGCTTCACGTATCTCTTGGCCAAGTCTATAGATAATCAGTTGGCGTTTTATGGCTGCCATAATTTCCTCTGCTGCTTCTACCCCTAATAATTTCCGTAACAATCGCTGCTTCACAGGTCACTCAACCAAAGGCGGGTGTCGCTTTTTGCCAATAACATTGACTTATACTGCTTCACTACTCCAGTCAACCTACGGATTGTACCGGTACAGGAAATCATGCCCTAGGATGATTTTGTGGATGCTCATTGGGTAAGTCCTCCAGACTATTACATCGTGTAGATCTTCGAATTGCAGCCGGAGTAGGTTGTAAGGACAAAGGATCTACAGTCGTTTGTCAATGGTTTTTCCTTGAAAAACTCCTGCTCTTGTGTGCAAACATAGCTCTTGAACCATGTCATTACTAACAAAACTAAGAGAAGATCCTCCGCCTAGTAGTGATGGAACCGTTCTGTTACTTCTACAATCCCGCGGTTACACATGTAGCAGTATCGTCGGTTGGTCGCCCTCATACCCCTCGTCAAACTTTGCGATCCCAGGAACCTTCGTCTACGGCAAAGTGAGCTGCTCAGATGGGCAGTCGGTCGGCGCAAATTGTTCCGACTGGACAAGAGCCTTGTTGTCTACTCCTGCCCTTTGCCGTTTCTTGACTCTTTGCCTTTTTTTTAACTCCCCCCTTTTTGGCTTGTTGTTGCTGCTTTCGGCAGTCATGCGAGATGACTTGGCTTCCCGCAAGTCCTCCAGAGATGTTGATTATGCTCGTTGACAGCATCAACCTCCATCTAAGACAAGGTTTCCGTCGACTGAATCTTCTCATCGCCACGGTAAGGAATTTGGCCTTGGGATCACCGGCCATTGGATTCCTGTATCCGAGCGTTGTTGTCGGTGTTGTTGATTCGGTCCGCTGCTTCGATCATTTATGGAAGGCCGTCATGGATGCCAAAAATGGCGATCGGTTGCCGCATATCTCCCTAGAGGTTTCTGTTGTAGTAAAGCCTAGTTCATGAGGGGCAAGGTCAATGTCGATGATGATTTCGTGGAAATGCCGAGTATACTCCGCGGTGCGGGACTGCTAACGTTGATGTTGGAGTATTTAACGTGCATCAGGTTTCTCGTTCAACTTCTCAACGCAAATAAGGGTAGCACGCGCGAAGTCATTCAACTTTTCTTTTCGCATGAGAAATTCATGCCACGTCGGATTTCTACTCAAGAGGTAGTACGCAAGCGGTCGACGATGTGAGAGCGGTTGCGTGAGCGGTTGACCCAACTCCGCCAGCCTCATGCTTCCATTTCATGGCCATTATATCGGACCACCGACTCGATTGGTGTCCTTGACAGTCGCAATACTGCCTAGATTGAGGTCTGCCTTAGGGTAGTTCATTGAGACACTTTCTTCGAACTCTTCGATGATTGTTGCAAAAACCACCTGGATGGTTACAATTTCCTTAAGTGTCAAGGCTGATAAGGTTGTCGTCTAGCATCTCATGTACATCTTGTAGCTTTACATGGATTAGCCATGATCGGATTCTATGTCACGGGAAATGCTTGGCCACGTCCATTAAAATTAGAGATCTTCATTGGGTTGCGGCCTTTGTATCCTCCTCTTCTTTTTGTGATGTTTGCTTCATTGTGACTTGATTAACTAGATGTGTGTCGCTTCTCGCCATTGATGTTGACGTGTAATAGACCATTGTTGCACTCCACTCACAAATTGTACGAATATGGAAGATATCGTCAGAAGGTGATGATATGGTTGCTTGGTGGACAGGTTTTCCATATCGTTACATCCTCCGTTAATAGTCAGAGCACTCTGCAACATTAAAAATTGTACTTTCTTCCATCGATGGTTTTTCCATCAAAAAATAGTTTCTAAGCCATTTCATTGTTTACAAGATCGAGAGAATCTCATTTGTCTGGTAGTTCGTGAATCCTTTTTAGACTCTTACAACCCTTCAGTTGCACTTAAAGCAATATTTCCGGTAGGTTTTCCTTGCATCCCTTATCAAACTTTATGGTTTCAGGGACCTTCGTCTAGAACATTGAAGGCCAAGAAGATGGGCCATCCATTGGCACACATTGTATTGACCAAACTGGAACATTGACATGTATTCCTGTACTCTGCCATTTACGACTCCTTCTATTCTTTACTTGACTTCCCTTCCTTTCAGTCATGATTCCACCACATTTTCAAAGAGGTACCCTGGCTTTCCACAACTCTAGCATAGCCGTAGATTTGGTTGGCTGATGGCATCGATCTCCATCAAACTGGAGGTTCATGTTAGCTCTGAATTCCCTCTGACATTAAAAAAACTATGGTTTTTGTATCACCATTTGTTGGATCATTATATCCGAGCATTGTAGTCTCCAATGTCGATTGTGTTTTTTGCCTGTGATCGAGCATAGAATGTCTTCTTGGATGCCAAACATTACAATACCTTTCCCGGTGTTATGTTTTGGACTGTTGCTAAAATAAGAACATCGTGTGCCAGAGGTGATGTTACTGCTTGTGATTACTTATGTAAAAACATCATATGAAATTTACCGTACTAGATTGCTAACACAAGCGTACCTTACACTAGATTTCTCACTTAACTTTCCAAACGATGCAAGAATACACGCGAAGTAATTTAGGGTATTCAGTGGTGTCTGTAAGTCTTACCACTTTGAATTGATCCGCTTGAGAGATATAATGGCCACTGTTGATGTGTAGCGTGGCAGTGCCACGCCGACCGGTCGAAGGAGCCACGTGGCTCGAGCGGGGTCACCTGGGACTGTGGGCGGTTGGACGGGATGGCTTGAGGGTCGGAGACCCTCAAGCACCGCAGTTTTGGCCTAGTCGGCCAAGGATTCTGTCCAATCCGCTACATTGGTATCAGAGCTCCAGGGCTCGAATCCCACGTTGGGAATACCGGAGATGCCGAGGCGGCTCTCACTCCTAGTGGGGGGGAGTGTAGCGTGGCAGTGCCACGCCGACCAGTCGAAGGAGCCACGTGGCTCGAGCGGGGTCACCTGGGACTGTGGGCGGTTGGACGGGATGGCTTGAGGGTCGGAGACCCTCAAGCACCGCGGTTTTGGCCTAGTCGGCCAAGGATTCTGTCCAATCCGCTACATGATGACTTAGGAGCAATCGTATGGGTAATTGTTTTGGGCTCCGCTTGTCTCCTCCACTTGTTGGATGTCCTTTAGATTGGAGTACCAGCTCAATAGCCACACAAAAACATGGCGGCGAGGTCAATTCCCTTCCGAAGATTGTTGACCATATCTGCAGTTAAGAACAATTTTGGACTTGTGAGGCAGAACCAAACCATCAATAATTTTTAGTTTATAAGATCGAATAGCCTAGGGAATGCTGATGGGATCTGAGGTTCACCCAAGGTTTAGTTATCCCTCTTCTTATGTACTTGTTCCCATGTGTGCATTATTTGTACCTTGTCCATCGTTGTAGTGAGTTGTTGGAAGAGATGCTACCGAGGCTCTTGAGTTTTGATAGATTCTCATATAGGCTATCATTACTAAGAGCTTGTCGGCCGGTGCCTCCTATCATTTCAGGTGGTTTCTCAATGCTGAACAACATATGTGAGGGGAACGCCGAGTCGGAGTTCTCATAATTATACCATTCGTTGGTGCATATGTAACATTGAGAGCAAGATGTATTTCTTGGTACAGTCCTTCCATTTCCAAAGTATTTGTCGGATTATCAATGATAGCCGTCAGGTGTGCTCTCTCCTTTCAGTACTGTTGTCATTGTGTCTATAAACTTCTACATAGAAAAGATGTGCAAAAACTTTAGTGAGATTGATTCACTAGAGAAACTTTAGCGGTTAATCCTCTATCGCCGCTGGCCTATTCACGAATTTTCAAAAACCATTTTACCGGCATGAGAACATTGGAAGCATTGGAATGCCAAAGACTTTTGTTTATCTTATCCTATGGCATTGACACAAGATGCACATTTGTGGTAGTTTTATACGTCAGCGTGCACCTTTTCCCACTGGTGTTCCTCTTGAGTGTTTTTCCCCCACGAAAGCATCCATCTAGATTGACGTCGTGGAGCTTATCAATAGCATTCATTATAGCTCTTGTTTGGTGGTAGAGCATCTATATACATGAATGTATATATCATTGTTTGAGTGCGTCAAAGCATGTTTTAGTTTTGTTAATCTGCCAAACTCTTTGTAAACCCTCACGAATAGTCACTCGAGGTACAAGTTTTTGTCAACCCGCAGTGCAATTGTCTCAGTCATCAAGTTCATACGTAAAAGTTTAACTCAAGGAACTCCTTCTCCCGAGTTGTTTCTTGGCTTGGATTTGGATAGTTTTGACACTTTGTTTGGGCATGGTGATTAGTGTGGATGACATATATCAACTTGCACCGTCGCCTCTTAAACACGTACATAGCTGCCACTATTTCTCTTCCGTGTTCCACGTTGTTGTACTTGCTATCATATAGTTTTAGTAACATTTCCGTGACCAGTTGTTTTACACCACCATTTTCTTGGAGCTGACGAACTTTGATTGCTCATTTGGTCACATATATGGTCATGATGTAGTCCATTGTTAAGTGTTTATTGAGGTGTTGAATGTCTATAATTCGTTCTCATCCCATTTTCACTCTATTTTTTTGTTATTCAGATTGAAGCGAGGCGTTGACAACCTAGCATTGGCTACAAGTTCCCCAACCTCCTTTGAAGTTCTGGGCATTGGTGGATACAACCAACTAGTGATTGCTATAAATTTTTTTTGGATCCCTCACGACTTGTACAGAGCTCGTGAAGTGGCCCAAAGCATGGTCGAGGAGACATTGAAGCCACAAATTAATGATACTTCAAAACAATGATCCCTCGATAAAACTTTCATGACTTTCAAGAAACATCCATTGTGCCCCCCCCCCCCCCCCCGCGCACGGGTATACTCAAAGCTATCGTTATGGTATAATACTGAAAAAAACAAGAGATACAAACAGGTGGCATTATTCAATGCTCCCATAGATATTTTCTGGACATTTGTTAGTCCAAGCACATGACTGTTTACTCAAGGTGTGCATTTTTCTCGTGGAATACCACCTTCTCAATGTCCTTATTTGACACGTGGATCTGGCGATAATTGCTCCACATCTTTATTTTGGATAGAACGTGTGCTCTTTGAAATTTTCTGATATGTTTGTCCGTTTGCAACAGATGGAATCAATCTTTGATGGTACTGTCGTTCAACACTTGGTAGGTAGGCCACGTACCGTCCCATCTCATCGGTCCTTTGTTTGACCTAAACACCAGGCTTGCATATAGTGAAGTGCTCAGCACATAAAATCATACCCAAGAAACTCCTCAAACAAGAAATTTAGCCCGGCAAGCTCGTGGTCGCTCACTGGACAAGTCCCCTTGACTTCTAATCCATTGTCCGACTCCTGACCAATCTTGTGGTCAATGTTGCACTACACATGTAGCTCATTGTAATCCCCTTTAACCATTGTAATGAGTTGTGCAGACACCTCTAGGATGTCCTCAAACTTCGTCAGTTTGGAGGCCAATGATAATTTTGAGTTTGCTACATTAGCTGCCATAACATGTCCTCTTTGCCAGGTTCCACATGGACCTACCACACAAGTTCCTTGGCAGATAAATGATTCAGCCACATCAATCAAAGCAGTTGTTGTACTTGATTGTGTTGTGGCTGCTATGTATTCCTTTCTTGCTTTGTCCTCTACGGATTTCTATATTGGCCGTAATGTCACGTGTTGCACGATTAGAGGAAGGTGTCTTTATTATCATTGATGCTGGTATCGACTATGACATTGCTTGGGCCCACTTGTGGATTGCGCCAGTATCAGAAACCTTTTCTGAGGATGATTTTTTTTTCACTTATTTAACAAGTCCCATTATTTTTACATCATGCGGTTCCCCGATTTGTACTTGGAGACGTTTACATGGTAGAAATACCCGTAGCCTTATGTCAACCAGATTGCATTCGAGCAATATTGTTCTGTGTTTGAATCCAGATTATGAATAATCGCATTACTGATGAAATGATGAGAACCGCTCATTTCCAGTATCGTCAATGCCTCTCTAGGACATTTGTAGCTGATCAATTTAATCTGTAACATTGTCGCTCATTGGTCATCCTTATATCCCTCATCAGGCATTAAAATATTAAGGATCCCTCGACTTTTGCATTGTGAGCCACCCGCACGGTCAATCAATTGTTGGATCACCTGTTCCTCACCAGGTAGGAGTAGTGATGTCTACTCATTCTCTTTGTTTCTTCCTACATTTCAAGCATTTCTATCTGACTTCCACCTTTACAGCCTGTTTTCACCACTTTTGACGTTGTTCAGTTCTATTGGAGTGAAGGATTCTGATGAACATAACTTTCCTCCGCATCAATTACAATTCTGGAATTGGTGACACCAGCCATTGAATTTGTGTATTAAAGCATTGGACTCGGAGTTCTCAATATGATCAACAGTAGCGATCATTCGTGGAAAGTTAACCTGGCTGCCATTACTTACGGTATGTCATGCTTGAATTTGTTAATGGAGAAACCAAAAGTTGTTGAAAGGTGACCTGGCAATTGGTTCTAATTTCACAAATTGATTGTCTGTACTCCGTCGTGCCTTGTTGCTAATGGAGTTGTTATAGCTCATATCATGTATCTGATTCCTCTTAATATTTCCAAAGCATGTGAGGATGGTGTGTATGCATATGTTCTAGTCCCTCGGTGGAGTCGGTGACTCACTGAGCCAATGACTCTCCCCACATCCAAAACAATCTTACAAGGGTCAGAACACCTGCAGTAGATGATATGAGAGTGGTCATGTGAGCTGTGGATTGGGTTCCACTAGTCTCCTATTACCATTGTATGCCCCTGAGATCAAACAACCAACTCAGAGTCGTATTGTGCAAAACGAAGGCCACCACGTAACTGTCCATTCATTCTTCTGTTGTTGACCCTAGCAGCAGTGAATTACACCTCTAAGATAATTCACAGCATTTAAAAGACTCGTTCCATTGTATGTGCATGATCGAATGGCTCACGGAAAGCTGACCACATTTAGGGCTCACAAAGGAGCTTGGTGTTTCTCTCGAGTAGTAGTGATTTCCACGTGCGTGAATCCTATAGCCCTCCGTCATTGTTTAAAGGTGTTAGAACATATGGTTGCTAAGGAACGATATTAGCAAAAGCTTCCAGTAAATATTGCTCTAAGAGCAAGCCTATCAACCCCTCTCATCACTCCAGGTCTATTCTCTGTGGACAGCGGCACATGCGAGCAATTCGCCAAACGAGAGGACTCTCTTTCCAGGTTGGCTATCGAAGTTGTTGGTTCCATACCATTTGCCATCAAACCTTTCGATATTATTTCTTATGTCATGTAGGGAGCATGGGAAATAGTTTGGTGGTGTTCCTACATCACGCAGGTCTCCGTTGTGCTAACGTTGTTTCTTTTCAGTTGTCCTTGTTCATGTCATTGTTGTCATCGAGTGGTTTGTAAAATGCTGGACAGTGGGGATTGACGGAAGGTGTTTGTGGGGTTGTTATGCAGGATTGAAGTTGTCAGCTGCCTCCCTAGTGTCACTGCACTCCGTGGCCAAGTGCTATGTCGATTGGAACGTACGTGACAAAGACGTAGAAGTTGAAAAGAAAAATATTATTTGGGTGATTTGGACCCTCAAGCAATCTATTATTACATGTGTATATGCTTGAATGGCAAGTGTCCATAATTTCAAGTACGTATCCACATCTTCAAGACAAGAAAGATCTATTCCTAGGATACTGAGCTCTCTTGGTGAGCGGTACATGCGATGTCCTTTCGTGCCAAGAGCCTTGTCGGCTCCGCACCGACATCGGGTCTCCTGTGTTCAACTCCTCCACCACTCCTCGACGGAACCTAGTAAGCGCACCTTCCTACAACGCTCGCCAAACTTCAAGGGAGGATGAAAAAATTGCTGGTGTTCAGGCTACAATGACTGATTTTCACTTAGTCCTCAACCGTGATAGTATTTGTCTAGCCAAAATCCTCACACACGGCCCCGCGACTGTCATAGACGCTGCTACAGCAGCGGCAACCACCTTTACTGCCAAAGCTAGAGCCTCACTCGCCCTTGTGTCAATGTCAACCGGACGTGCCATTGAGGCCTACGCCGAGGTCATAGTTCTTATCAGACTCGTTGCTGGGACAGCTACTAACAACCGCTATTACCTCCGTGGCTTCCCTTGCTAGATCTGTTGCAACGGCCGTCGTAGCAGTGTTTTGCAGCTCAATAGCTACAGCAAGCCACATCCTCATCATCGGCCTCCATCAGTCTTGTCACTATTGCTATCTCTTTCTGTTCGGTGCTTGCCAATTTGGGTGTTATGGCTGTGACTGGTACCCTGATCCTCGTTTTGTAGACGGTGTCAATCATCTCAACTGCTGTAGTTGCTGCCATTCTGCCTCTCCTTGCTTTCCAATGCTCTCCACCCTCCTCTTGAGAGTATCTCCTGCATGCTCTTCATCTTCTGTTCCACTTGCCTGCTGCTTCTGTTCTGTGTTTGACTGGGGCTTGGAATCGTCCTACAACATTGCTATACATGCCTAAGGCACCTCCCAGTTTCTCCACGCCAACTGGGGCGGGAGAAACTCTGCCATAGATTTTTGACAAAGCCCATTCTTTGTCACCATGCCTGGTGACAAAGAGTCCTTCATAGCGGACTTGTTGCATTAGCTCTTGCAAGCTCTTGAGGCCCATCGTGAAGCTCAGGACTTTCTCAAGATCACAGAGGACAATCGCGTAGCTTTTGCTGACAAAGTCATTGTGATTGTGCTGAAGCGACTGCCTACCGCGTGTGTTATTACCCTGCTCGCATCGGATCTGGTGCCTCGTCAACTTTTATATACTGCTTGGACGTCCACTACGGCTAATTCTACTACTGTCGCCGCACCTTGCCAGCATGATTTTGTCTCTTAGTCCATAGTCATATCCCCAGTCCTATCCCCAATTCTCGCCTTCTACTCCTTTGAAGTGCGTTTCAGTGCATGGACACAAGGAGAACATCTCTGGAAGTATTACTCCCCTCCCGATCCTTCCTCATCTTTCACCCATGTCCCTACTAAAGCAGCACGTGCCTTTTGTGCCCTCATACCCGTTGTGCCTGAGCACCTCGTCGATTATGTCGGCATGTTTAGTGCTAATCCCTCGACTGGTCGTCCAACAAACCCTGCTGGTGCTTATGCCATGCTTCTCCACCTCACCACCTTCACCAGCCAGGCCATTCAGGGTGCACTGACAGTTTTATTTGACACTCTTCTGATGCGTGCCAATGAGTCTGCTGATGCCCATTGGACTCGTGATCTCAAACTTCTGCGCGAGCTTGTTGTTGTTGTCCCTGGTCAGTTGTCTACTGTCCTCACCATGGTTAACGGGCTCATACAGAGCATTCTGACCTCCTACATGAGGCCACCCCTACTGAGCTGCAGCACCTTGCATTCCAGCCTGGTATCGGCGCCACTTTGCTGCTGATCGGCTAGCCACCTGGTGGGCCAATCTGTAGAACATGCGGCTTCATCGCTCCTCTGTCACCGGCATCACCGCTCTCACCACTACCTCATCACCCTCCTCGACCTCGTCGTCCTTTTCCACATCCTCTTCTTTGGTGACCTCCAATGCTTCGGCTCTTGCTTCCCAAGGGCGTGGCCGTGGCAAGGGTCATGGCAAGGGCTAAGGCAAGGAGAAGCCCCCAGCCCTCGCCTCTCGTATTCTTGGTTTGGTGGTTTGCTATAATTGTGGGTCTAATGAGCACTCTGCGCAGGTTTGTCCTGCTCCTCTAGATGCGTCTCGCTCGTGCCATGTGCGCTCATTTGAATCGTTCTTCCGGCCCCTCTACAATGTCCAGCTCTAGCTCCGCCTCATCCTCTTCCATTACCTCCACCAGTTCCGCACGCATCTACTCCACCGCTGGCGTCCCTCTAGATCCTCCTCCGGCTCCGTACCCTATGATTAGCTACCATCCTACGGTACCCCGCTCTATGTCGGATCCACCTCCTTTGACTACATTGCTCCACCATGGTTCCCTCCATCCTTGGGAGTTTCTACCCCGTGTCCGGCCCCTGCGGTCACTGGTGACGGCGAGCGCCATCTCGAGAAATCCCTCGTATATCTCCTTTGCCTTCACAATGAGGGAGGTGAAAATGGTGCTTCTTTGGCTAGATGTCTTATATGCCCGACTGAAGTCGTGTTTCATGGTGATCACCCTAGTCATGTTGTTGGGTTCTTGTGTATGTCCGTTCCCTGGGTTGAGCATTGGCAATCTGTGGTCCTTCCTCACTGCCTTGATGCCTATGATCCGTCCTCTCTTGTTACGTTCCCGGTTGGTCTTGTGGCGACATGTGGTGTCTTAGGCCTAGTGCGTGCATCAAGTGGCTTCTGGATGCTGGATTTTGGAGCCACTCATCGCAATACGTCCGTTTGTTTGTCGTTCGAATCCTTGGGCCCTGCTAGGTCTGTTTGCTTTGTGCACATTCCGTCTAGTCAGCTGCTCCCTGTTCAGGGTGTTGGTGTCGTTCATTTTTCTGGCCACGGCGGTACCCTGTTTCTACCTGATCTGATATGCATTCCTTCCTTAGAACTAAGCTTGCCGTCAGTGCCATCCCTGGACAATCAAGGTATGGATTTCTCTGCTAGTCACAATGTTGGTACATTTTGTCTTCGTTCCTATGGTCGTATTGTCTTGCGTGGCATTAAGTGTGGCAAGCTCTATTGTTTGCCCCTGCTCCTCTCCCCCGCCCCAACTGACAGTGTTGCGCTTGCTCATGTTGCACCCTCTCTCTCCCTTGAGCATGTTTGCCTGTTGCATAGTTGCCTTGCTCATGTGCATACTGATGCCATCACCAGCATGCTATGCCTTCAGCCTGCTCTTGGGCTATCACATTCTTCCTTCTCCTCTCCTTGCCCTGCATCTTGTCCTGATTGTGCTTAGGGTAAGCTGCACCGCGCACAATTCCCTGACTCTGAATTGTGCTCCTCTCATCTCCTCGATTAGTGCATGCTGATGTCATGGATCCCCTACCCCATGACCAGCTTGGGGATATACCGTGCCTCACCGATGACCTCCAATTCCCGTTGGGTCTTCGCTCTTCGCTAAAAGAGCAACGTCAGTTCTATCATTGTGACCTGGCTCGTCCAAGCTGAGTGTGCCTGTCAATGATCACTACGTTTTTTTAGTGATTGTGGCAGTGAGTTCCTTGGACCCATAACACATTTCCTTGAGTCTAAGGGGGTGTATCTGGAGACTTTGACTCCTTACACACCCTAGCAGAATGGTGTCTCTGAGTGATGGAATCGCACTGTCCCTAACGGTGTCCGCACCTTGCTTTATGAGTCCGACCCTCCATCCATGTTTGCATTTGAAGCGATGTGTTTCATGAATTGGGTCTGGAATCATGTCTCCCATGGACCGCTTCTATGTATTTTCGCCCTTTTGGAGCGTTGGTCTGGCACACGTGCCGACCTTCATCTGGCTCGTGTCTTGGGTACCATCGCCATTGTGTGGTTGCCAGGTGATCTCGATGGCAGCAAACTTGCGTCGCGCAACCACATGTGTCCTTTCTCGGATGTCTCATCCCAATCTAAGGCCTTGCAATTTTAGGATCCCATGCCTCGGTGTGTCATTGAGTCCCGTAACGTGTTGTTCTTTTTGTCTCTCTTTCTTCGAGACCTTCATTGCCTCTCCCCTATTGCCTCCATTCACCCGCTCTCTTGGCTAGGAGGACGTCGGTCCTGGTTCCTCTCCAGGCCTTGCGGTTTCTCCTCTACAAACCGCATCCTTGGACCTAGCTCCGTCGTCGGGTTTCCCTCCCACCTTAGTCTCTCTTCCACGCACGTCATCCAATTCATCCAGCACATCGGGCTCCCCTGTCATGTCTTCGTTTGCCCCTGAGCCTATGTCCCCCGTCCATGTTGTCTCCGCTCCGTCCAGTCCGATGGTCCCTCTGTGTCATCCGACCCAGTCACAGACTCACCTCTGTCAGTGGAGCCCACTGGCCCGGTAACTGTCTCACCTTTTTTCCGCGATGGGCATCTCTGTGCTTCCTCATCGCACCAATGCCGGGTCCGCGTCGTCCGTCCGTCCATCTTAGTATTAGAGAACCCAGTCCCCTATCCTTCGCATGGGCCTAGATGCCCTCGGCCTGGCCACTGGTGTTGTGGCTGTGTTTTTCTCACTACATAGGATGCATGGACCGTGGACGCTGCCACTCTGAGCAGTTTTGATGAGTGTCATTCCATGTCTGGTGTCGCGCCCCCTGCTCCTGAGCCTACCACGACCCATATGGCCCCTGATGCTCAGCACTAGGAAGCCGCCATGCGTGACGACTTGAAGGCATCTGGACGACCATGTTGTTTATGAGCTGGTAGACCTACCACCAGTGCGCAAAGCCATTGACGTCGGATGGGTATTTCAGCGCAAGTACAAGCCCCATGGCACCCTGGACAAAAGCAAGACGCGTCTCATTGCGAAGGGATTCTTCCAAGTTCCAGGCATTGACTTTAATGAGACGTTTGCACGATTCGGACGCTACACTACAACGTGAGCATTGCTGAGTCTTGTTGTCCAACATGATAGGGGGCTAGAATAGATGGATGTGAACAACACTTTCCTACATGGTCAGTTAGATGAGGAGGTCTATATGGTCCAGCCTCTCGGGATCTGATGGCACCAACAGGGTTCGGCAACTACAGAAGGCCCTTTATTGCCTTAAGCAATCGCCACAATGCTGGAATGAGGAGATCACGTCAACCGTGGAGAAGGGTGGCTACAAGAGTAGCATGGTGGATCTATCTCTCTTCCTCACCACTGCTTCAGCTCCTTTTGTTGCAATCCTTGTTTATGTCGATGACGTACTGACTTCTTCATTCAGCCAGGAGGTTGTCAGAGCAGCCAAGTCGGTGTTGTAGTCCACTTACAAGACGAAGGACATCGTGCCAACCCACATCTTCCTCGGGATGGAGCTTGAGCGCGACCAGTCTCGGTGCGTGCTCCATGTCCACCAAGCAGCATACGCTTGTACGCTTGGCAAGCATTTCACTCCCTTGCTTGCTACGGCACCCACTGCGTCCACGCCTATGATCCCAGCCGAGCAGAGGCTCTTGAAGACACTAGATTTGTCAAAGCTAGAAGAGGCGGTTGATGCGACAGACTACGTATGCATGATTGGGTCCCTCTTGTACCTCACGACCACAACTAGAGTGGATTTCGCCTTCACCGCGAAATTCATTGCACATTTCTCTCAGTTCCCTCGGGCACGACACATGGAGGCAGCCCTTACGCGTTGTCCGACATGCACTGTCCAATGCTCGGACTGGCCTCTGCTATTGGGCACAACCGTTTGTAATAGTGGACTGTTGCACTGACAACGACTGGGCTCACGACGTCGATGCTCGTAGTCCCACTGGCTACATTTTCCTTGTGGGGGAGACAACTGTGTCGTGGAAATGCGGCAAGCAATGGTGTGTGGCCCACAGCTCCAGTGAAGCAGAGTATGTTGCATTGGGCGCAGGCACGTGTGAGAGCATCAGGTTGTGTCGACAATTGCAACAGTTACATGTACCCATACGTTGCATGGCCTTGCGCTGTGACAACTAGAGCACCAATGCAATTGCTGAACATGATGGCATGCATCACACACGCACAAAGCATATCAATGATGAGCATCATTTTGTGCGTGAGCGTGTTGTCCCAGGCGATGTCTGGATCGTCTGGGTCGACACCCGATAGTTGAGAGTTGACTTTCTCATGAAGGGGCTTAGCATCAACTTCTTCAAGGCATTTGTCCATGCTGTTGGTCTTCTTTTTGCATGTGATGTCCCGGGATGAGATCTTGTACTTGTGTTGTTGTGTACTGTTCAGTGCGTCACTCCTTGTGATCCTCATCCCTTTGTGTGCGTGTCCACGTGTGGTCAGCTACAGATCATGGGGGAGTGTTGGTTTATGGCATGTGGTGACCGTTGGCCTCGTTACATACTGCACTGACACAGATGCATGTGACTGAGCTTGAGGATTACCTCCGGTCGACGTCCTCGCTGTGATGGAGAACCAACAGTTTTTTTGTTGAATAAAGCCCAGTGCATGTGCACACCAAGACAAGGATACTGAGCTCGTGACTGATTAAACGTCGCTTGTGGTCACAATGCTAGGTTTGGTGTCCTTCGGGTTCAGATCCTAGTTTTGTTCTTGGTTGGCATGGCTGGTTGGAATAATTAGGAGAAAACTTATGGGCTGGTTCAATCCCGACCACAGTGGGGGAGAGCCACAAGCGAGATCGGGCTCATTGCTTGCTCGCTCGTCGGCTCCCCCGTCACATAACAGTGCGGCTCCACGTTATTGCTAAACAATTCTCCCTTTTTCCGTTTTGTCTCGCGTTCTGCATGGTTGCTCTATGGTTGTCTTACTACAGGTGGTGCCCCGAAACTAGCCAAATTAGCTATGAGTTCAAACTATCAATCTGCGCGCTTTACTAAATAGCAGACGAAAGCGCGGAACCACACAACTACCGGGTTAAACTATTAGTCATAGCCCACTTTCGCGCGCAATCGGTACATGTAAACTATTAGTTTGAACTATTAGTTTGTTTTGTTTCAAGTGGCGGGGGTCGAACCATTGAGGGTCGATCGCATGTGTTCCGCATGTCAGCTGGGGTCAGACCACGCACTCGCCTTGCAACAGCATGACGGACGCTAGATGGGTTAGAAAACACACAAACGTGTGAAGGAACGGATTGACGCATCGACGTCGTCGAAGGTGCCACGCTGAAATTTTGCTCAAATTGAGAAGCTTTACTGCAGTTTCCTAGCAATGTTGCTGCTGACATGGCGACACAGACCTGTCAGCTTAACGCACTAGCATGCAAGCGGGTGCGAGAACAGCCAGGGTCAGGCTAAGAGAGACAGGGCAAGTCTCAGAAGCTGCAGTTTTGTGAATGTACAGAGAGAGATAACAAATGACAGGTCCACAGCATAAATAGCCGCCGCGGCTCACGGCGGGTGGCGCACGCGGCGGTGCCTGTCAAACCTGAACCGGCCCAAAACCACTGTTTTGGCCATAACTCTGCGCACAGGCGTCCAAACGGAGCGCCGTCTGATCCTACGGATGCACGACAAAAAGACAGACACAACGATTGGTCACACGCCTACATCCGGCAACAGCCAGAGAGTGTAAGAAAACAAACATGTAAATCAGCCTGGCAGGGCTGTCCACCAAGAAAATCCTGAAGACCTCCAAACGTAGTCCGTGGGCTGTGGGTGAGAAGATTCCAGGAAGCTTCCTAGCCTTTCTGCTTGCTAGCCTGACAGCACGGGTCTGGCTGGTTGACACACAGGTCATGCAAGGGACAACAAGGATAGGGAGAGACACGTGCACTTGTATCTCAAGCTTCAACTGAAGTAAATGCAGAGAGGAATAACAAATGACAGGTCCACAGCATAAATAGCCGCCGTGGCTCACGGCGGGTGGCGCACACGGCGGTGCCTGTCAAACCTGAACCGGCCCAAAACCACTGTTTTGGCCATAATTCTGCGCACAAGCGTCCAAACGGAGCGCCGTCTGATCCTACGGATGCACGACGAAAAGACAGACACAACGACTGGTCACACGCCTACGTCCGGGAACAGCCGGAGAGTGTAAGAAAACAAACATGTAAATCAGCCTGGCAGGGCTGTCCACCGAGAAAATCCTGAAGNCGGGTGGAGCATCACCTCAGGGAACTCTGTCTCCAGCTGGGTCCGCCTCAAGGATCTGCACGAGCATGGACACGGCCGAGTGGTCACAACCAACTGTACAACTGTGTATGACTGACAACATCACAACACTCCCCCATGACCCGATGGTACGCATGTCCATACACGTGCAGAACGCGTGCCGGTGCAACACAGAGTGCTCAACAGGGACCCGGACAATCACCCACTCTCAGACAGGGGTCGCAATCCGACGGAACGAACAGCCCCGAGGAACTTCCCACGTGCCAGTGCCTTGGTCAGGAAGTCAGCGCGCTGCAAGTCTGTGCTCACCCAGACGATGGAGATCAACTGCCGCTCCACCAGATCGCGCACGAAATGATACTCGACAGCGATGTGCTTCGCGCGTGCGTGGAAGACACCAGAGTTCTCAGCGATTGCGAGAGCACTCTGGTTGTCGCATCGGAGGATGATGGTAGGCACGGACTGACCCAAGCACTGGAACAACCGCTGCAGCCACACCGCCTCCGTGGGGCCAGCGCCCAGAGCAACATACTCAGCCTCTGAGGAGCTGCGAGCAATGCACCCCTGCTTGCCGCTGCGCCAAGACACAGCGGTGCCACCAAGCAGGAACACGTAACCCGTGCGGCTGCGTCCATCAGGACTCCATGCCCAGTCGCTGTCGCTGTAGCCATCTACCACAACCGAGCACTGTCTCCGAAAGCAGAGACCGTGATACGGTGTGGAGACCACGTACCGGACGACTCGCAAAGCTGCGTGCAGAGCGCGAGCCCGAGGGGACTGACTGAACTGTGCGAGTAGGTTGACAGTGAACGCAATGTCGGGACGCGTGGTCGTGGCCAAGTACATCAGTGAGCCAATGATGCGCAAGTACAGGGTCACGTCCACAGTCTCACCCAGATCGGCTGGGTCTGTCACCTTCAAGGCGTCCTGCCCGTCGGGAGTGATGGGTGACGAGGCGGCGGGAACAGCGCCAAGGAGGTCAGCAAACCGCTCCCCCACAACCTGTGCATACCGTGCCTGATGGAGGAGTGTCCGTCGACGACGATCACGCACAATCTCCATCCCGAGGAAAACAGCCGCTGGACCAAGGTCCTTCATCCTGTAGGCGGCCTGCAGGACCGCCTTGGCCTCCTTCACGACCTCCAGTGAAGGAGACGCAATCAGGAGATCATCCACATACACCAGAATGGCAGTGAGGTGCTCGGNTGTCCGTCGGATGAAAAGTGACGGGTCGGCATCACTCTGGACGTACTCGGCCTGAGTGAGGGTGCGAGTGATCTCTCGGTTCCAGCACCGGGGCGACTGCTTCAGGCCATACAAGGCCTTGCGCAAGCGCCAGACCTTGTTGCCTTCGACCTCAAACCCAGGTGGCAGGACCATGCAGATCTCCTCCTCCAAGGTGCCGTGGAGGAACGCATTGTTCACATCCATCTGGTGCAGCTCCCAGTCATGGTGAGCGACCACGCCAAGCAGCGCGCGAGCTGTGGTCATGCGGCCAACAGGGGCAAAGGTGTCAGTGAAGTCGATCCCCTCAACCTGAGAGAATCCCTTGGCACTCAAGCGGGCCTTATAGCGGTCCAGTGAGCCGTCAGGCTTCACCTTCTTGCGGAAGACCCACTTGGCCTGCACGACCTTCCGTCCCTCAGGACGGTCGACCAGCTCAAAGACTCCGTGCTCCCGGATGGCCCTGAGCTCGTCCTCACAGGCGGCCCGCCACTGCTCAGCATCCTCTCCTGAGAGAGCCTCCTTTAACGTGTCTGGATCAGGGACCGTCAAAGGGGAGCTCCGGGTGGCCAGGACACATGCCTCATGGGTCGGACGGACCGCAACTAGGTCAGCGGCAGCTGCCTGTGCAGCCTCGTGCTCGTCAGCGATCAGCTGGTGCCCAATGGGACAAGCTGGGTGCACCTCCGTGTAGGTGCCTTGGACACTTAGGCCGAGAGCCTTTGTGCCAGGGTCACCACTGTGCACGCTGCGCGTGCGTCGTCTGGGTGGCGCAACCGCAGTCGAAGGTGCTCGTGAGGCCAGTGGGCGGAGACGCCCACCTGGTCCACGGGAGTAGCCCGAGTCTGAGCTGACCGACGGTTCTGGCACAGGGAGGGCAGGTGCTGTCTCTGGAGACGCTGCAGGCGTGGGCGAGACAGGCGCGGCAGGCGCGGGC
>SZWC01006367.1:104677-118724 GCA_023375785.1 Penium margaritaceum | reverse complement strand
CACACACACACACACACACACACACACACACACACACACACACACACACACACACACACACACACACACACACACACACACACACACACACACACACACACACACACACATTGTTGGTTTTTGCGCATCCCTCATTGTGCTCTGTTGTGTCCTCCCGGCTTGTGTACATCGGCGTGCAGATGACTGACGGCGAGACTCGACGCTGATGGAGTGTCATCCGGTGGAGCCGACGCACGCTGAGGTCTACTCGCAGTTCGCTGGAGCCTCCTCTCTCCGGCGACGTGCTCAGCTCCATCGGCAGGCCTCCTCGGCGGTCGTGCTGCCGGCGGTCACTGCCACCGCAGTTGCTTTCTGCATGCGTCCAGCGCGTCCCGTCGCGTCTGCATCGTCATGCTCTGCCTAGGGTCCTTGTTGCATGCTGCATGGCCCTGTTCGGCATCATGGACCACCATAGGCACTGCCCGGGTTCGAGCAGCCATAACTCTTTGCTACTATTTTTCTAGCTGATTCTGACCACACGACTGCGTTTGCAGCGTCGGTATTATGGTATGGTCCAGTTTTCAGGCAAAACGGACGACGCCCGGGTTTTGGGCTGTCGGGCGTCTAGCAGGGCTCACCGAGAAAACCCTGCCTGCCAGAAAATAGGTCCAGAGCTATTTTCTGATTGGATGGTTAGCTGAAGAACAACTTCTACACTAGTGGGGGGGAGCTAGAACTTGGAGGGGTCTCCCATTGTTGCTCATTCTTCATTCCTAACCAGTTACTTTCAGATATCAGCTGCTTTCTGGCGCTAACTCTGGCGCGCGCGTTTCTGAGTAACAAACCCAGAGCTTCCAGACTTAGACACTAGAGCAGCAGACTGAGGGGGCAGCTGACTTAGGCAACGAGCGTGGAAGCCCGCACGTTGCATCAACAACGCTGCTGCCCCAACCTGCTGCCTAGGTTTTCTAGCTTGGTATCAGAGCCACAACGTAGCAGCAGCAACAAAAGACTGGCGAACAGGTGCCAGACAACGCCAGCAGATCCCCATACGCGCCAGTGCAGGGGAAATGCTGTCGGATTTTTTCCGGCAGCATTGACCCGCCTGGTGGCGGCGTCAGATTTTCCCACGGCCACTGGGCCAAGGGAAATGCCGCCGAAATGTTTTCGGCACCACTGACCCCCACGCGTGACGCGAGGAGGTGAGCAGCAGGCGGCGTCTGACATCTGCGAGCGACGACGCAAGCGGCAACGTCACCCAGGTGCAGTGAATGGCACCACCAGTAGCAGCAGGCAGAAGCAGCAGCACGTAGCAGCAACAGCTCGCAGCCGCAGCTCGCAGAAGCAGCAGCAGCAGCAGCGCGTAGCAGTAGCAGCAGCGCGCAGCAGTAGCCCACAACAGCAACATGCAGTGGTAGCAAGCAGCAGCAGCAGCAACGAGCTGCAGCAGCTGTTGCAGCGAGCTGCAGCAGCTGCTTTAGCGAGCTGCAGCAGCAGCTAGCAGCAGCAGCAGCTGGCAGCTGCCAGCCGTGGCTGCTGCTGCTCGCTGCTCGCAGCGAGCGAGCAGCGAGCAGCAGACCGCGGCTGCCAGCGAGCAGCAGCTCGCTGCTACCAAACGAGCAGCAGCCCGCTGCTCGCAGCAGACAGCGGGCTGCTGCCCGCTGTGACAAAAAAAACAAAAAAAGGCAAAAAAAAATCCCCCACCCCCGCAGCTCGCTGCAGCAGCCTGCAGCAGCAGCGAGCAGCTGCTGCAGCACGCAGTAGCTGCAGTAGCGCACTGTAGCAGCAGCGAGCTGCAGCATCCACAGCAGCCGCAGCAACTCACAGCAACAACAGCTCTAGTTGCAACTGCATCAGCAACAGCAACAGCAACAGCAATAGCAGCTGTAGCAGCAGCAGCAACAGCAACGGCAGCAAACAGCAGCAGCAGCAAACAGCAGCAGCAGCAGGAGTAGCAGCAACAGCAGCAACAATAGCAGTAGCAGCTACAGCAGCAACAACAAATAGCAGCAGCAGCAGCAGTAGCAGTAGCAACAATAGCAGCAACAGCGGTTGCAGCATCAGCAGCAACAGAAGCAGCGGCGGCCCCAACAACCGTCGCTGCTGATGTCAGCACCCCTCTGCTGACATCACTGGTGACGTCACTGCTGACGTCATCAACAAAAAAAAAGAAAAAAAGGGAAAGGGGGAAAACCAAAGGGGTGGGTAGAATCCCCACCGTCCCAACCTACTGCTGACATCAACAACACAAAGACAAAAAGAAACAAGGGACACTAAATCATGGCTGGTAGTCTCGGCGAGGAGGGGTCCTCCTCTGTTGGGGGGACCCCTACCCCTCCTTTCTTGCAGTGACTGTAGTAGCAGCAGCAGCAGCAGCACCCGCAGCAGCAGTAGCACTCGCCGCCGCTACAGCAGTAGCAGTCGCCGCCGCCGCAACAGTAGCAGCCGCCGCCGCCGCAGCAACAGGAGCAGCCGCCGCCGCCACGGCAACAGCAGCCGCCGCCGCCGCCACCGCAGCAGCAGCAGCCGAAGCAGCAGTAGCAGCAGTAGCAGCAGGAGCAGCCGCCGCTGCCTCAGCAGCAGCAGCCGCCGCGGCTGTAGCAGCAGCAGCCGCCTCCCCTACAGCAGCAGCAGCAGCAGCCCATTGGTAACGTTTGTGGCAACCTTGACCCCCTCGCTGCTCTTCAGCAATAGCTCACCGCCTTGACGCAACAGCTTGGAGCGCTACAGCCAGTCGCCTCCCAGACCGCCACCAGTGTGCTGCCGTCGTTCATCCCTCCAGGGCACGCTAGCCCCGCAGTGCCCGCTGCCACGTACTACCTGGCACAACAGCAGACTAAGCACCAACGGCAGACAGTGACCTCCGTCCTTGGCCCCACTCTGGGTGCCGGCCGCAGGCAAAAGGACTTTGAGACGCCGCCGCCGCCGCTTCAAGCCGGCGAGCAGTTCCGGAGCTGGGAGCTCAGCTTCCGGATCTGGACGCAGGGTGAGGTTCTGTGGGCCTACTACACCCTCCCTTACGACTCCATCCAGGCCGATCAGATGTATGACGCTGGTCGCGCAGTCCGTGCCCTTGTACCAGTCGTCCCCCCCAGCTTCCCGCCTTGCCCTGGAGCCCTTCCTCGGCGACTTCACCGCTGGCGACATCCCAGACCCTGCAGCCGCATGGCACATCCTCACCAGGCCCCATCGCCTGTCCAGCGACGCTGAGATCAGCCGTCTGCTCCGGTAGCTCAACTCCCTGCACATGGGGGAGACCGAGACGGTCACTGCCTACTGGCAGCGGGCGGAGGACATCCTCCGTCGACTCGGCAAATCTGCTCCGCCCCCTCTGTCCGCGCTCCTCACCATCAAGCGCGGCGCCACCAGCGTGTACGCAGACGTCTTCGTCCACTACCCTCACGACGTCCTCTCCACCATGGAGGCCCAGGGCACCCTCATGCCCTGGGCATATGAGCTCTTCCTTCGCATTGAGGAAGCTCGCCAGGAGTCCCAACTCCATCGCACGGAGGCCCTTGCATCCCCTGCCGTCGCCTCCCCTGCCGTTGTCTCCGTGGCCGTCGCCTCCCCCGTCGCAGCTACCTCATCGTCTTCGGGGAAGAAGAAAAAAAGTCGGAACAAGAAAGGCAAGGGTCCACCGCAACAGTAGCAGCAGCAGTCATCGACCGGGTCCAGCGGTGGTGGCTCGGTCTGCCACAACTGTGGCCAGCCCGGACACGGGTGGTACACGTGCCCTCTCCCGACGGACGAGGCGCGCGTCATCGCCACCATGCGCCGCCAGCGGGAGCGCCGCCTCGCCTCTGCCGCTGTCGCTGCTGCTGGCCCTGACACTCCGACCTCGTCCAGCAGCTCTGCCACTCCGAGAGCTCCGCCTGTCCCGTAGACTCCCGCGCCACAGTAGTACTACCCATAGCAGTACTACCCGCAGTAGTACTACCCAGAGCCGTCGGCACCTCCGCTTCCGTCGCCGGCTGAGCCCTCCCACTACCCGGGCTCCGGCGCCGTCACTCCGCACTCCTTCTACACTCTTGGCTCGTCCTCCCGTGAGCGTCAGCTGGAGCAGTTCATCGCGCTCCGGCTTGGCCTGCCTCGCCCTCCTCCCCAGGGAAGTGCGAGTTGCGTCACCTCCTGGCCTCCGGCGCATCCCTGTATGACTAAGACTGAGCTGCGGTTGTGTCCCGTTTCCTCGTCTGTCTTGTCGTCTCCTGTGGTCTCCTCCACCCCACTCCTTGACGACATTGCGTGGTTTGACGATTGGCAGTCTCGTTTCGCACCTCCTTCCACCGCGTCCGCGTCCCTCGCTTGCTGCCATGTGACCGTGAGTGATGTGGCGACCCCTGTCCAGGACCCTGCTGAGACCTGGATCATCGACTCCGGGGCCACGCATCACATGACGGCCTCTCGTGAGGCCTTCAGTATGCTCGGTCCTGTCGGCGATGTCTCCGGTGTCCGTACGGGTTCCGGACAGGTGTTGCTTGTCCGTGGTGTTGGCGTCGTTCGTTTCCGTGGTCCTGCCGGTGACGTCTTTCTGACCGATGTTCTCTTCGTCCCTGGTCTCGAGCTCAGCCTCCTGTCCGTGACTGCCCTTAACCGCATGAGCATGGACGTTGTGCACTCGCGTGGTGTTGGCACTGTGTCGTTGCGTCCGTCTGGTCTTGTCGTACTGCACGCCACCGCCCGTGGCAACTTGTGGCACGTTCCTCGCCTCTCCTCTTCCCCTCCCGTCTCCTCCCCGGCGGCCGCCACAGGCCATGTGTTTGTCACCAGCACGCTTTCTCCTCAGCACACCCGCCTCTTGCACTGCCGCCTTTGCCACGTCCACTCTGCCGCCGTAGAAAGCATGCTCTGCACCCAGCCGGCCAAGGGCCTCGACCCGGAGACTTTCCCTCTCCCGTGCCCCAGTGAGTGTATTGACTGCGCTTTGGGGAAGATGCACCGGTCCACGTACCCCCTATCTTCCTCCCGTGCGTCCGCCCCTCTTGACCTTGTCCACTCGGATGTCATGGGCCCTCTCCCAACCGATTCCGTCGGTGAGCATGGCCGCTATGTCTTCACTCTTACGGATGACTATTCTTGCTACCGTTGGGTCTTCTGCCTTCAGCAGAAGAGCGATGTCGCCCGAACCATTCAGGACTGGCTTGTCCTTGTGGAGCGCGAGTGTGGCCGCCCCCTTCGCCGCTTTTGCTCCGATCGCGGTGGCGAGTACCTGGGTGAGGCCACGACCTTTCTCGCCTCCCACGGGATCCGCCATGAGACGTCTGCGCCCTACACACCCGCCCAGAACGGCGTCTCCGAGCGGTGGAACTGTACCATGGCCGACGCTGTTCGCACCATGCGGGTCGAGTCCGCTCTCTCCGATGGCTTTTGTTTTGAAGCCATGGCCTACATGACCTGTGTCTGGAACCGGGTTCCCCACGGTCCCCTTCCCTGCCAGTCCACGCCCTACCAGCACTGGTGCGGTCAGCGCGCTGACCTCCGCCCGGCCCGCGTCTGGGGCTGCGTGGCCATTGTGTGGCTGCCCGCCCCACAGCAGGGCGGCAAGCTCACCCCCCGCGGACGCCCCTGCACCTTCCTCGGTGTGTCTCATCAGTCCAAGGCCTGACGCTTCTGGGACCCATCCCAACACTGCATTGTCGAGTCCCGCGATGCCCTGTTCTTTGAGGACATGTTTCCCCGTGACCTCATCCGCTCCGGCTCGTCCGTGTCCCTTCCATCGCGTGGGGGAGTGGTGAGTCCGTCCTCCGTCCTATCGCTTCCAGGTGACACATCACTCCATCCCTCTGAGCCGGTAGCCCCTGTCGCGTCCTCCGGCCCCTCTAGGCCAACAGTCCCAGTCGCGTCCGCTGGCCCCTCCGAGCCAGCTGTCCCCGTCGCGTCTGCAAGACCCTCCGGACCAGCTGCCCCAGTCGCGTCTGCTGGCTCCTCCGGGCCAGCAACACCTGTCGTGTCCGCTGGCCCCACCGGGCCGGCAGCCTTAGTCGCTTCGGATGGGCCCTCCGGGCCGATAGCCTCAGTCGCGTCCGCTGGCCCCTCTGGGCTCGCAGCTCCTGTCGCGTCCGCTAGCCCCTCCGGACCAGCTGCCCCAGTCGCGTCCGCTGGCCCCTCCGGGCTGGCAGCCCCAGTCGCATCCGCTCGCCCCTCCGGGCCGACAGCCCCAGTCGCGTCCGCTGGCCCCTCTGGCCCAGCAGCCCCTGTCACGTCCGCTGGCCCCTCCGGGCCAGTAGCGCCTGTCGTGTCTGCTGGCTCCTCCAGGCCAACTGGCCCCTCTGGGTCAGGAGCGCCTGTCGCGTCTGCTAGCTCCTCCAGACCAGTAGCCCCGTTCGCCTCCGTCGGCCCGTCGGACTCAGGGCCATCTTCTGCCTGACCGCGCTACACACGTGGCCCAGGCAGGAGCCTCCGACCTCGGCCGACAGTGAGCGCGCACACCGTCGCACCGCGTCCCATGGCGCCTCGACCCCCGGTGGCTCCACGTGTCTCCTCCACTCCCACGGTCGTGAGTGGGAACCCTGGCACACAGGCTCTCGGCCTGACCACTTCCACCATCATCGCAGACCTTCACCCGGGTTCTGCATTCGGCTACGCCATGCTTCATCACGAGCATCGGCATGTTGTTGTGGCTGCACTCGCCCACATCCCACCTGGGGCTCGTGATGCACACGCCCTCTCAGTCCGGTCCACAGCGCGCCCAGAGGACCCAGCCACCCTACGCGAGGCTCGAGCCTCCCCTGAGGCCGCACATTGGGATGCTGCCTACGCCGAGGAGCTCGCTGCTATCCGACAGCACCACATGTATGACCTCGTTGACCTCCCTCCAGGTCGGAAGGCCATTGGTGCCAAGTGGGTCTTTCGGCGTAAGTGGAAGCCTGACGGATCCTCGGACAAGTACAAGGCCCACCCCACAGCAAAGGGGTTTGCTCAGGTCCCTGGGGTCGATTACGACCAGATCTTTGCCCCAGTCGGTCGGTTCTCCACTAGCCGGGCGCTCTTCAGCCTGGTTGCCAAGCACGGGTGGGAGCTGCATCAGATGGACGTGAGCAACGCGTTCCTCCATGGCTCACTGGAGGGTGTGGAGTTTTACATGACGCAGCCCCCAGGCTTCGACGATGGCACTGGGAGAGTTTGCCGGCTGTTGAAGGCCCTCTATGGCCTGAAGAAGTCGCTTTGGTGCTGGAACCAGGAGATCAGCAGCACGCTTCTCCGTGGCGGCCTCCAGCGCAGCACTGCTGACCCCGCACTGTTCGTCAGCCCGCGAGGTTAGACCTTCGCCGTGGTTCTGGTCTATGTCGACGATCTCCTCATTGCGTGGCCAGACATGGCCGCCATCCAGCGTGTCAAGGACTTGGTACACGCTGCCTACCAGATGAAGGATCTCGGGTCTGCCCAAGTCTTCCTAAGCATTGAGCTCGAGCATGATCGCTCCCAGGGCATCCTGCACGTCCACCAGGCTGCCTATGTGTAGACCCTGTCCACTCGCTTCGCCAAGGACTAGCCCCTCGTGCCTAGCGCATCTTCACCCATGTCACCCGATGGCCAGGTGAAGCTGAAGAGTCATGATCCAGTTGTTGTGGGGGAGCCAGTTGATGTGACCACGTATCTGCGGGTCATCAGGTCACTGATGTTCCTGGCGACGACGACGCGTCCAGACATCGCGTTCGCCGTCAACCTCCTGGCCCAGTTCTCTCAGGAGCCGCGTCACCTCCACTTTGAGGCCGCGATCCGAGTGCTATGCTATGTCGTCTCGATCCCTCGGCGAGGTCTCATGTTCCGCCGTCAGCCGTCCGTCGTCGCAGTGGGCTACACCGACAGTGACTTGGCCGGCAGTCCAGACGGTAAGAGTCGCACGGGCTGGATTGTTTTGGTCGGCGGCACAGCTGTGTCCTGGCGCAGTGGCAATCAGGGGTGCATTGCACGCAGCAGTGCTGAGGCTGAGTACGTGGCCCTTGGCTCAGGCGCGTGTGAGAGTGTGTGGTTGCGTTGTCTGCTGTCCGAGTTACGTCAATCTGTTGCATCCATCACCTTGCATTGTGACAATGAGAGTGCCATGGCCATCGCCGACAATGACGGCGTGCATCACACATGCACAAAGCACATCAATGTTGAGTATCACTATGTGCGTTCGTTGTTGCATGACGAAAGCATCAACATCGTATGGGTTGAGACAGCACGACAGCTGGCTGACTTCCTGACCAAGGCACTGAAGCGGGACTCGTTCAAGAAGGCTGTGAGTTCAGTCGGCGTGCGTCCGTGAGTTGCCCTCTTTGTCTGTGCCTGTGTCTCTGCGTACCTTGGGGGAGTCTGGATATTGACCGTTTCTCTTCCCGCCCATGTACACTACGCCTGTGAGTCATGGGGGAGTGTTAATTTTTGCGCATCCCTCATTGTGCTCTGTTGTGTCCTCACGGCTTGTGTACATCGGCGTGCAGATGACTGACGGCGAGACTCGACGCTGATGGAGTGTCATCCGGTGGACCCGACGCACGCTGAGGTCTACTCGCAGTTCGCTGGAGCCTCCTCTCGCCGGCGACGTGCTCAGCTCCATCGGCAGGCCTCCTCGATGGTCGTGTTGCCGGCGGTTACTGCCACCGCAGTTGCTGTCTGCATTCATCCAGCTCGTCCCGTTGCGTCTGCATCGTCATGCTCTGCCTAGGGTCCTTGTTGCATGTTGTATGGCCCTGTTCGGCATCATGGACTATCGTATGCACTGCCCGGGTTCGGGCAGCCATAACTCTTTGCTACTATTTTTCTAGCTGATTCTGAACGCACGACTGCGTTTGCAGCGTCGGTATTATGGTATGGTCCAGTTTTCAGGCAAAACGGATGACGCCTGGGTTTTGGGCTGTCGGGCGTCTAGCAGGGCTCACTGAGAAAACCCTGCGTGCCAGAAAATAGGTCCAGAGCTATTTTCTGATTGGTTGGTTAGCTGAGTAACAACTTCTACACTAGTGGGGGGGAGCTAGAACTTGGAGGGGTCTCCCATTGTTGCTCATTCTTCATTCCTAACCAATTACTTTTAGTTTTCAGCTGCTTTCTGGCGCTAACTCTGGTGCGCGCGTTTCTGAGTAACAAACCCAGAGCTTCCAGACTTAGACTCTAGAGCAGCAGACTGAGGGGGCAGCTGACTTAAGCAACGAGCGTGGAAGCCCGCACGCTGCATCAAGAACGCTGCTACCCCAACCTGCTGCCTAGGTTTTCTAGCTCACACACACACACACACACACACACACACACACACACACACACACACACACACACACACACACACACACACACACACACAAACACTCACATGCACAATTCAAATGTCACAACATGTGACACAGGATTGTACACAAGCATTGGCATGACAGATCAACCTAGAGCATTAGGAGTGTTGAGCACCCTAATGGCGTGAACTGTTGCCTTGAAGACATTGCTGTTAAGTGCCTTTATGAGGAAGTCAACTCGTTGCTTAAAAGAAACTACACTAGAGCGCAGGTTGGGGCAGTGGCGGTGTTGATGCACCGTGCGGGCTTCCACACAAGTTGCTTTTTCTACTGCCCCCGCAGTCTGCTGCTCTAGAGTTTAAGTCTGAGTGCTCTGGGTTTGTTACTCAGAAACGCGCGCGCCAGTGTTAGCGTCAGAAAGCAGCTAAAAACTGGAAGCAACTGATTAGGAGTGAAGAATAAGCAACAATTGGAGACCCCTCCAAGTTCTAGCTCCCCCCTATAGTGTAGAACGTGTTACTCAGCAGACCAGCCAATCAGAAAATAGTTCTAGACCTATTTTCTGGCAGGCAGGGTTTTCTCGGTGAGCCCTGCCAGACGCCCGACAGCCCAAAACCCGGGCATCGTCCGTTTTGCCTGAAAACTGGACCATACCATAATACCGACGCTGCGAGCGCAGTCGTGTGGTCAAAATCAGCTAGAAAAATAGCAGCAAAGAATTCTGGCTGCCCGAACTCAGGCAGTGCCTACGACTTTCCATGATGCCAAACAGTGCCACACAACAAGAGACATGGACCCTAGGCAGAGCATGATGGTGCAGACGTAATGGCACAGTCAGAACCAGCGCTGGGTGCATGCAGACAGCATCAGCTATGGCAGTGACCGCCGGCAGCCCGACCGCCGATGAGGCCTGCCGATGGAGTTGAGCACGTCGCCAGAGGGAGGAGGCTCCAGCACACTGCGAGTAGGCCTCAGTGTGCATGGGCTCCATCGGACGACACTCTTGCCGTGTCAAGTCTTGCCGTCAGTCATCTGCACGCTGATGTACACAAGATGGGAGGACACAACAGAGCACAATGAGAGATGCCCAAAAACCAACACTCCCCCATGACTCACAGGCGTAGTTCACATGTGCGGGCAGAGACACAGTCAACAACCAGACTTCCCCAAGGCATGCAGAGACGCAGGCACGGACAAATAGAGCCACTCACGGAAGCATACCAACCGAACTCACAGCCTTCTTGAACAAGTCGCATTTCATTGCCTTGGTCAAGAAGTCAGCCAACTGCCGTGCTTTCTCAACCTGCACAATGCTGATACTGCCGTCATGCAACAACGAACGCACGTAATGATACTCAACGTTGATGTGCTTTGTGCATGTGTGATGCACGCCGTCATTGTTGGCAATGGCCATGGCACTCTCATTGTCACAATGCAACGTGATGGATGCGACAGACTCACGCATCTCGGACAACAGACAACGCAACCACACTCTCACACGCGCCCGAGCCAAGAGCCACGTACTCAGCTTCAGCAGTATTACGTGTATTGCACCCTTGCTTGCCATTGCGCCAAAACACAGCCGTGCTGCCGATCAGAAAGATCCAGCCTGTGCAACTCTTATCGTCTGGAATGTCGGCCCAGTTACTATTGGTGTAGCCCACCGCAACGACAGACAGTTGGCGGCAGAACATGAGACATCGCCGAGAAGTCGAGATGACGTAGCGTAATACTCGGATCGCGACCTCGAAGTGGAGGTGACGCGACTCGTGAGAAAACTGAGCCAGGAGGTTGACGGCGAACGCGATGTCTGGACGCGTCATCGTCGCCACGAACATGAGTGACCTGATGAGTCGTAGATACGTGGTCACGTCAAGTGGCTTCCCCACAACCGTTGGGTCAGGATTCTTCATCTTCACCTGGCCATCAGGTGACATGGGTGAAGATGCGATGGGTACGAGGGGCAGGTCCTTGGCGAAGCGAGTGGACAGGGTCTGCACGCAGCCTGGTGGACGTGTAGGATGCCCTGGGAGCAATTATGCTCGAGCTCCATGCCCAGAAAGACTCGGGCAGACCCGACATCCTTCATCTGGTAGGTGGTGTGCAGCAGGTCCTCGACATGCTGGACGAAATCCATGTTAGGCGATGCAATGAGGACATCATCAACGTAGACCAGGACTGTGACGATGGTCTGGCCTCGTGGGCTGACGAATAATGCGGGATTTGTGGTACTGCGCTGAAGGCCGTCACAAAGGAGCATGCTGCTGACCTCTTGGTTCCAATGCCGAGGCGAATGCTTCAGGCCGTAGAGGGCCTTCCGCAGCCGCCAGACTCTCCCAGTGTCGTCGTCGAAGCCTGGAGGTTGCACCATGTAGAGCTCCCTACCCTCCAGTGAACCATGGAAGAAGGCGTTGCTCACGTCCATCTAATGCAGCTCCTACCCATGCTGGGCAACCAGACTAAAGAGCGCCCAACTCGTGGAAAATTGGCCAACTGGGGCAAAGATCTGGTCGTAATTGACCCCAGGGACGTGAGCATACCCCTTGGTTGTGAGGCGGGCCTTGTACTTGTCCAAGGACCCGTCGGGCTTCTATTTGCGCCGAAAGACCCATTTGGCACCAATGGCCTTCCGACCTGGAGGGAGGTCGATGAGGTCATACACCGTGGTGCTGTCGGATAGCAGCGAGCTTGTCAACGCTGGTAGCATCCCAGTGTGCAGCCTCAGGAGAGGCTCGAGCCTCGCGAAGGGTGGCTGGGTCCTCTGGAGGTGCTATGTAGCAGACTGAGAGAGCGTGTGCATCTGGAGCTCCTGGAGGGATGCGTGCGAGTGTAGCCATGATAGCATGCTCATGCTCGTGATGAAGCATGACGTAGCCCAAAGCAGAGCCAGGGTGAAGGTTTGCAATGACAGCCGAAGGTGTCAGACCGAGGGCCTTGGTGCCAGGGTCCCCACTCATGACCGTAGGAGTGGAAGAGACACGTGGAGCGACAGGGGGCCGAGACGCCACAGGGCAAGGTGCTGTGGTCTGTACGCTCACTGACGGCGTGGGTCGGAGGCTACAGCCTGGGCCACGTGTGTAGCGCGGTAGGGCAAGAGATGGCACTGAGTCCCACAGGCCGACGGAGGCGGACGGGGCTGCTGAGCTGGAGGGACCAATGGATGTGACTGGGGCGGCTGGCCCGAATGGACCAGTGGACACGACTGGGGGAGCTGGCCCGGAGGGGCCAGCGGACACTACTGGGGCCGCCGGCCCGGAGGGGCCAGCGGGCATGACTGGGGCCGCTGGGTCGGAGGGACCAGTGGATGGGACTGGGGCGGCTGGCCCGGAGGGACCACTGGACATGACTGGGACCGCCGACCCGGAGGGGCCAGCGGGCGCATCTAGGGCTACCGGCCCGGAAGGGCCAGCGGGCGCGAGTGGAGCGGCTGACCCGGAGGGATCAGTGGATGCGATTGGGGCGGCTGGCCGGGAGGGGCCAGCGGGCGCAACTGGGGCTCCTAGCTTGGAGGGGCCAGCGGGCGTGACAAGGGCTGCTGGCTCGGAGGGACTAAGTGATGTGCCACCCAGAAGCGGCAGGACGGAGGACAAACTCACCACTCCCCCACGCGACGGGAGGGACACCGACGAGCAGGAGTTAACGAGATTGCATGGAAACAACTCCTCAAAGAAGAGGGCATCGTGGGACTCGACGATGCAGTGTCGGGAGGGATCCCAGAAGCGTTAAGCCTTGGATTGACGAGAGATACCGAGAAAGGTGCAAGGACGCCCGTGGGGGGCGAGCTTGCCACTCTGCTGCGAGGTGGGCAGCCACACAATGGCTATGCAACCCTAGATTCCAGCAAGGCGGAGGTGGGCTCGCTGACCGCACCAATGCTTGTACGACATGGGCTGGCGGGGAAGGGGTCAATGAGGAATCCAGTTCCAGACCCATATCACGTACGCCATGGCTTCAAAGTAGATGCCATCGGAGAAGCTAGACTCAACCCGCATGGTGCGGATGGCATCGGCCATGGCACGGTTCCACCTCTCGGAGATGTTGGTTTTTTGCGCATCTCTCATTGTGCTCTGTTGTGTCCTCCCCGCTTGTGTACATCGGCCTGCAGATGACGGACGGCGAGACTCGACGCTGATGGAGTGTCGTCCGGTGGAGCCAACACACTCTGAGGTCTACTCGCAGTTCGCTGGAGCCTCCTCTCTCCGGCGACGCGCTCAGCTCCATCGGCAGGCCTCCTAGGCGGTCGTGCTGCCGGCGGTCACTGCCACTGCAGTTGCTGTCTGCATGCTTCCAGCGTGTCCCATCGCGTCTGCATCGTCATGCTCTGCCTAGGGTCCTTGTTGCATGCTGAATGGCCCTGTTCGGCATCATGGACCACCATAGGCACTCCCTGGGTTCGTGCAGCCATAACTTCTTGCAGCTATTTTTCTAGCTGATTCTGACCGCACGACTACGTTCACAGCGTCACTATTATGGTATGGTCCAGTTTTCAGGCAAAACGGACGACGCCCGGGTTTTGGGCTGTCGGGCGTCTGGCAGGGCTCATTGAGAAAACCCTGCCTGCCAGAAAATAGGTCTAGCACTATTTTCTGATTGGCTGGTTAGCTGAGTAACAACTTCTACACTAGTGGGGGAGGGCCTAGAACTTGGAGGGGTCTCCCATTGTTGCTGATTCTTCATTCCTAACCAGTTACTTTCAGTTTTCAGCTGCTTTCTGGCGCTAACTCTGGCGCGCGCATTTCTGAGTAACAAACCCAGAGCTTCCAGACTTAGACTCTAGAGCAGCAGACTGAGGGGGCAGCTGACTTAAGCAACGAGCGTGGAAGCCCGCACGCTGCATCAACAACGCTGCTGCCCCAACCTGCTGC
>SZWC01006367.1:72400-97096 GCA_023375785.1 Penium margaritaceum | reverse complement strand
GGCTGTGAGTTCAGTCGGTGTGCGTCCGTAAGTTGCCCTCTTTGTCTCTGCCTGCGTCTCTGCATACCTTGGGGGAGTCTGGATATTGACCGTTTCTCTGCCCGCCCATGTGCACTATGCCTGTGAGTCATGGGGGAGTGTTGATTTTTTGCGCATCTCTCATTGTGCTCTGTTGTGTCCTCCTGGCTTGTGTACATCGGCGTGCAGATGACTGACAGTGAGACTCGAGGTTGGAGTGTCGTCCGGTGGAGTCGACGCACGCTGAGGTCTACTCACAGTTCGCTGGAGCCTCCTCTCTCCGGCGACGTGCTCAGCTCCATCGGCAAGCCTCCTAGGCGGTCGTGCTGCCGGCGGTCACTGCCACTGCAGTTGCTGTCTGCATGCGTCTAGCGCGACCCATCGCGTCTGCATCGTCATGCTCTGCCTAGAATCCTTGTTGCATGCTGCATGGCCCTGTTTGGCATCATGGACCACCGTAGGCACTGCCTTGGTTTGTGCAGCCATAACTTCTTGTAGCTATTTTTCTAGCTAGTTTGGACTGCACGACTGCGTTTGCAGCGTCAGTATTATGGTATGGTCCAGTTTTCAGGCAAAACGGACGACGCCCGGGTTTTGGGCTGTCGCGCGTCTGGCAGGGCTCACCGAGAAAACCCTGCCTGCCAGAAAATAGGTCTAGCACTATTTTCTGATTGGCTGGTTAGCTGAGTAACAACTTCTACACTAGTGGGGGGGGCTAGAACTTGGAGGGGTCTCCCATTGTTGCTCATTCTTCATTTCTAACCAGTTACTTTCAGTTTTCAGCTGTTTTCTGGCGCTAACTTTGGCGCGCGCATTTCTGAGTAACAAACCCAGAGCTTCCACACTTGGACTCTAGAGCAGTAGACTGAGGGGGCAGCTGACTTGAGCAACGAGCGTGGAAGCCCGCAAGCTGCATCAACAACGCTGCTGCCCCAACCTACTGCCTAGGTTTTCTAGCTGGAGACGCCGTTTTGGGCGGGTGTGTAGGGCCCGAACGTCTCGTGGTGGATATCGTGGGAGGCAAGAAATGTCGCGGTCTCGCCCATGTACTCACCATCGCGACCGGAGTGAAAGCAGTAAAGAGGTCGACCACACTTGCACTTCGTAAGGACAAGCCAGTCTTGAATGGCACGGGCGACATCTCTCTTTTGCCAAAGGCAGAAGACCTAGCGGTGGCGAGAGTAGTCGTCAGTGAGGGTGAGGACATAACGGCCATGCTCTCCGATGGACTCGGTAGGGAGAGAACCCATGATGACGGAATGGACCAGGTCGAGAGGGGCGGACTCACGGGAGGAGGACAAAGAGTATGTGGACCAGTGCATCTTGCCCTGAGCGCAATCAACGCAGTTCGTGGAGCACGGACAACAGAAAGTCTCAGGGTCAAGGCCCTTGGCCGGCTGGGTGCAAAGCATGATGTCGACGGCAGCAGAGTGGACGTGGCAAAGGCGGCGGTGCAAGAGACGGGTGTGCTGCAGAGAAAGAGTGCTGGTGACAAGCACATGGCCTGCGGTGGCTGACGGGGAGGGGACAAAAGGAGAGGAAGACAGACGAGGCACGTGCCACATGTTGCCACTGGCGGTGGCGTGGACAACGACAAGACCAGACGGAAGCAAAAACACAGTGCCAACACCACGTGAGTGCACAACGCCTATGCTCATGCGATAAGTGACAGAAGGCTAAGCTTTAGACCGGGGACGAAAAGGACATCGTTCAGGAAGATATTACCGGCAGGACTACGGAAACGAACGACACCAACGCCGCGGACAGGTAACACCTGGCCGGAGCCCGTCCGGACACCGGACACATCGCCAACAGGACCAAGCATACTAAAGGCCTCGCGAGAGGTTGTCATGTGATGCGTGGCCCCGGAGACGATGATCCAGGTCTCAGCCGGGTCCTAGACCGGAGTCGCCAGATCGCTAACAGTCACATGTGAGCAAGCAAGAGATGTGGACGCGGTGGAAGGGGGCGCGAACCGAGACTACCGATCATCAAGCCATGCGGAGTCGTCACGGAGGGGGACAGGGGAGACCTCGGAAGACGGCGAGACACACAAGGAGACAGGACACGAGCGCAACTCAGTCTCAGTGATGCAGGGCGAGGGGGTTGAGAAGGAGGTGACGCAACTCGCACTTCCCTTGGGGGGGAGGGTGAGGCAGGCCGAGCTGGAGCGCAATAAACTGCTCCAACCATCGCTCATGCGTGGACGGCCCGGGAGTGTAGACGGAGTGCGGGGTGACGGCGCCAGAGCTCGGATAGAAGGAATATTGCCCCGGTGAAGGGAACAACGGTACCGACAACTGCGGATGATGCTGCTGAGGAGCTAGCATCTGTGGGAACAGGATCGCGGTCGGAGGAGCAGAGCTGGTGGACGGGATCAAGGTGTCAGAAACGACGATAGTGACAGTGGCGAAGGCAATTCGGGGCTCCCGCTGGCGACGCATGGTGGCAACGACGTGACCCTCGTCCTTCCTTAGCGGGCACGTGTACCACCTGTGTCCCGGCTGGCCACAGTTGTGGCAGACCGAGCCATTACCACTGGATCTAGTCGACTGTTACTGCTGACCCTTGCCCTTCTTGCCCCAACGCTTCTTCTGTCCCGGTGACGAGGAGCTGGTGGAAGTCGCTACTGTAGGGGAGGCGAGGGCCACGAAGGCGATGGCAGGGGAGGCAAGGGCTTCTGTGGGCTGTAAGTGGGACTCCAGACGAGCTTCCTCAATCCTGAGGAAGAGCTCGTATGCCTAGGGCATGAGGGTGCCCTGAGCCAACATGGTAGAGATGACCTCCTGGGAGTAGTGGATGAAGACGTCCGCGAATACGTCGGTGGCACTGCGCTTGATGGTGAGGAGCGCGGTGAGAGGGGGTAGAGCAGAGGTGCCGAGGTGATGGAGGATGTCCTCAGCCCGCTGCCAGTAGGTGATGACTGTCTCAGTCTCCCCCATGTGCAGGAAGTTGAACTCCCATAGCAGACGGCTGGTCTCAGCCTCACTGGAGAGACGATGAAGACGGGTGAGAACATGCCATGTGGCAACAGGGTCTGGTGTCTCGCCAGAGGTGAAGTCGTCGAGGAAGGGCTCTAGAGCTAGGCGAGACAACGGAGGAGCGACGGGGACGAGAGCGTGTGCGACGTGACCAGTGTCATACTGCTGGTCGGCCTGGGTTGAGTTGTACGGAAGGGTGTAGTATGCCCACAAGCCCTCACCCTGCGCCCAAATGCGGAAGCTGAGCTCCCAGCTCCAGAACTGCATGCAGGCCTGGTGTAGCGGAGGCGTCTCAAAGTTCTTGGGCCTGCGGTCAGCGCCTAGAGTGGGGCTAAGGACCGAGGTCACAGTTTGCCGCTGGCGTTGAGTTTGAAGTTGTGCAAGGAAATGCATAGCAGCAGACACAACGGGGCTTGCGTGCCCAGGAGGGATGAAAGGCGGCGGGCCACTGGTGTGAGGCTGTGAGGCCGACGGCTACAGTGCTGCAAGCTGCTGCGTAAGTGCGGCAAGCTGTTGCTGGATGGCGGCTAGGGGGTCAGAGGCGTCGGTGACGGAGCCTGTGGACTGCTGCTGCTGTTGTTGTTGCTGCTACTACTGCTGCTACTGCTGCAAGAACAAGGGGGGGTTACCCCCCCTGGGGGTCCCCCCAAAGGAGGAGGACCTTTCCCTAGTGGGGTTGTTAGCCATGGTGTTGGTGCCCCCTTTCTCTGTTTTTTCTCCTTTCTTTGTGTGATGTTGAGGTCAACAGTGACGTCAGCCTAGGATGGTAGACGTTAGCAGTTACTACTTGTGTTATTTGCTTCTACTGCTATAGAGTTTCTCCCCCTTCTCCTTTCTTGTGTGTGTTGATGACATCAGCAGTGACATCAGTAGTGACGTCAGTGGAGGGCTTCTGACGTCAATAGCGGTCATTGCTAGAGCCACTACTATGCGGTTGCAACCACTATTACTACTGCTGCTACTGCCGCTGCTGTTGCTGCTAATCTGCTGTTGCAGTAGCTGCTTTGGCTGTTGCTGTTGTTGCTGCTACGATTGTTGGTATAGCTGCGGCGGCTGCAGGTGCTGTAGATTCTGTTGTTGTTGCTGCTGCTACTGTTACTACTGTTGCTGCTGTTGCTGCTGTTGCTGCAGCTGCTACTGCTACTGCTACGGCTGCTACAATGGTGGTGGCGGTGGCGGCAGCCACGACAATTCTATTGGTGGGGTGGGAGATTTTTTTCTCCTTTGTTTTTTTTCTTTCGTTCATCACAGCGAACTCAGTGCTCGCTGCGAGCAGCGAGGAGCGAGCTCGTTGTCAGTAGCTCGCTACTCGCTATGAGTAGGGGGCTGCGGGCAGTTGTATTTGCTGCTGCTGTTGCTACTGCTGCTCATGCTGCTGCTGCTCGCTGCTGCTACTGCTGTTGCTCGCTGCTGCTGCTGCTGCTACTACTGGCTGCTGCCGCTGCTGCTTCTACTACTACTGCGAGTTGCCACGAGCTGCTGCTACTACTGGCTGCTGTTGCGCACGGCTGCTAATGCTTGCTACTGCTACAAGCTGCTGCTGTTTCTGCGGGCTGCTGCTGCCAGCTACTCCACCTGGATGACGTCGCCATATGCGTCGTCGCCAACAAGCGCCTGTCGTGGCCTGGCGCTCACCTCCTCACGTCTAGCGTGGGGGTCAGTGCTGCCGGAAAAAAATCCGGCAGCATTTCCCCTGGCCCAGTGGCCGTGGGAAACATTTTGACGCCGCCACCAGGAAGGTCCATGCTGTCGGAAAAAATCCGGTAGCATTTCCCCTGCACTGGCTCGTATGGGGGGTCTATCAGAGTAGTGAGGCACCTGTATGCCATTTGTTTACTGCTGCTGCTATGCTCTGGCTCTGATACCAAAAAGGAAACTACACTAGAGCGCAGGTTGGGGTAGTGGCGGTGTTGATGCAGCGTGCGGGCTTCCACGCAAGTTGCTTAGTCTGCTTTTCCCTCAGTCTGCTACTCTAGAGTCTAAGTCTGAGTGCTCTGGATTTGTTACTTAGAAACGCGCACACTAGTGTTAGCATCAGCTGAAAACTGGAAGTAACTGATAAGGAGTGAAGAATAAGCAACAATGGGAGACCCATCCAAGTTCTAGCTCCCCCACTAGTGTTGAATTTGTTACTCAGCTAACTAGCCAATCAGAAAATAGTCCTAGACCTAGTTTGTTGCAGACACGGTTTTCTCGGTGAGCCCTGCCAGACGCCCGACAGCCCAGAACCCGGGCATCGTCCGTTTTGCCTGAAAAGTGGACCATAGCATAATACCAACGACGTGAATACACTCGTGTGGTCAGAATCAGCTAGAAAAATAGCAGCAAAGAGTTATGGTTGTCCGAACCCAGGCAGTGCCTATGACGGTCCATGATGCCAAATAGTGCCACGCAGCAAGAGACATGGACCCTAGGCAGAGCATGATGCCACAGACGCAATGGCACAGTCAGAACCAGCACTGGGTGCATGTAGACAACATCTGCGGTGGCAGTGACCGCCGGCGGCCCGACCGCCGAGGAGGCCTGCCGATGGAGCTGAGCACATCGCCGGATGGAGGAGGCTCCAGTGCACTGCGAGTAGGCCTTAGCATGCGTCGGCTCCACCAGACGACACCCCAACAGCGTCGAGTCTCGCCGTCAGTCATCTGCACGCCGATGTACACAAGCCGGGAGGACACAACAGAGCATAATGAGAGATGCACAAAAACCAAGATTGCTGTCTAGTGTCAACCCAGACAATCTGAGCATTGCTTGCAGCCACATGCTCATGCACAAAATAATGTCCCACATTGATATGATTTATGCGAGTGTGATGCATGCCACCGTTCCCAGCAATAGCCTTTGTGCTTTGATTGTTGTAGCACAAAGTGATCTAGCGGATGGAAACACCCAACTACTACAACAATTGACACAGCCAGACACTCTCACAAGTGCATGCACCAAGAATAACGTACTATGTTTCACTAGAGCTATGTACCATACTATATTGATTGCCAGTTCATGCGTCCAATCAGTGTCAGTGTACCTGTCAACAACCACTGAAGGTTCTACCCAGTAACAGAGACCAACTCAGGCAGTAGAAAGCTCATACCTGACAGCACGAAATGTTGCCTCCCTGTGTCGTGTCCATGTGTCCTTAGAAAATGTGAGAATTGAGCAAGAAAGTTCACAACGAAGGTGACGTCCGATCTTGTGGTGGTACCCAGGTACATCAGTGACCTTATGACCCGCAGGTAGTCGGTCACATCCACAGGCTCCCCCAGCTTTGATACGTCCAGTATTTTCAACAACCTCTGTCCGGCTAACGCCATCCGTGTTGAAGAAGTGGACACAGAATCTAGAAGGGAGGAAAAGTGCTCCCCTAGGCTCCTGACGTACACATCCTGGTGAATGTGAAGAACACAATGAGTGCAATCATAGTCAAGCTCCATGCCTAGAAAGACATGTGCCGGACCGAAGTCATTTATCGTGTACGCGGACTACAACAGGGACTTTCCAGAAGTTACTATCTCTCAACTCGACGATGTAATCAGCAAGTCATCAACGTAGACGAGGACGGCAACAAATGGTACCGAAAGCGGAGTGACGAAGAGGGAAGGATCCACCATGCTACATCGATGTTCCCCCCTCTCCAGGATTGAGGTGATCTCCTGGTTTGAATACCTTGGTGACTGTGTGAGGCCATAGAGGGCCTTTCGTAGTCTCCAGACTCTGCCGGTGCCATCAGAGAACCCTAGGGGCTGCACCACATAGAACTCCTCATCCAACCGTCTGTGTAGGAATACGTTGTTCACGTCCATCCACTCGCGCTCCCAATCATGGTGTGTTACGAGACTTAGGAGAGCTTGAGCTGCTGTTTTATGTCCGACGGGGGAAAATGTATCGTTGAAGTGAACACCGGGGACTTGGAAAAACCCCTTGGACGTGAGATGCCTTGTTCTTGTCGAACTCACCATTGGGCTTTCACGCATGACAGAAAACCCATCGGGCATGGATGGCCTTATGTCTTGGCTGTAGATTAACCATCTCATATGCAACATGGTCGTCTAGAGCTCTGAGCTTGTTCTGCATGGCAGCCTCCCACTACGGTGCATAAGGCGCTGCACGTGCCTGTCAAACTGTGGTCGGATCAGGCGTCAAGGGTATGGTTGTAACAGTTGTGTGATACTCTACGAAAATGCCAAGGATTTCTACTTCAAGTATGCGCTCGTGCTCTGTCATGAGCAATGCATTCCCAAGGGCAGTGCTAGGGTGGACAACGCTAGTGGCTAAGCCAAAGGCGTCCATGCCGGTCGGCAACGCCGGAGACTGCTCAGGTTGTGAATGAGACGGACGGGCGAAGTATACTGAGACATTGGAGGAGCAGGTAGGAAGCGCTCGGAGGCGCCTGTCACATGCAAAAGGTGAGATGGGTACATGACCTTGGGGATCACCGGATGGAGGCATGTCAGGAGTAGACCGAGTGGGCACGACAGGGGTGAGCGGAGTGGACAGGCTTGCAGAGGACTGCACAGGACACATGGACTCAGATGGGACAACAGGTGGTGACAAGACAGGAGAGGACGGAGCTCCACTTGAACTTGATGACATGGACGGGGGAGATCCATAGGATTGTGTAGACCCTATGCCGCATGCCTGGGAATGCGCCGAGGGTGAAGGCTGCTGGAAAGCATCAATAACAGGGACTGTAGAGGCAACAGGGAGTGAGGGCCGACCTTCTCCCGCAACCAAGAGAGCAAAAGCAGGGGGCAACAGAAAAGGGATGGGCGAGACCACAAAGAAACTCAAACTCAAAGAACAAGGCATCACGAGACTCAACGATGCGCTTGCGCTCAGGATCCTAGAAGCACCAGGCTTTCGACTGGACGGAGACACCCAAGAAGGGACAAAGGTGCCCAAACGGGGAGACTTTTGTATCACAAAAGTCCTCGAGAATCCAGCCAAACGCAATGCTCCCCGAGACCTAAGCAAGGTGAAGATCGGCACAAGTACCTTACCAGTGCTCAGAAGGAGTAATTGTGCAAGGGAGAGGACTGTGCAGAACACGGTTCTAGACCCAGGTTGTGTAACTCATGTCCTCAAAGGCAAAAAGAGGGGAGAGACAAGAATCAAACAAAAGGGTGCGGATACCATCTGTAAATGCCTAATTCCAGTGTTCAGAGACACCGTTATGTTGGGGTGTGTTTGGAGCCGAGGTCTCCACAAACACCCCTTTGGACTCGAGGAACTGGGCGGTGGGGTCAAGGAACTCACCGCCCCGGTCACTCGGAAAGTCGCGTAGTGAGCGCTGACACAAACGTTGAGCTTGCATTGGCTAGGACTCAATGATCGCACAAGCATTGCGATTCTAACAAAGAACAAAGATATAGCAAAACCTGGAGAAATCATCAGTTTGACAAAGAACATACCGCCCAACACCCCCAAGGAACTCATGGGACAGGGGACCCATGACATTAGCATGAACAAGGTGAAGTGGGTGAAAGCTTGAGAGTCAGAGGAGGCAAAAGGAGAGAGATTCATTTTCCTTGGGAAAAGGCAAGACATTCGGAGGAACACGGCAAAGGAAAAGTGGACAGGGACAAGCCAACAACGGGCTGAAGCTTGAGCGTGCTGGTGATGACATTAGTGTATACATGGCCAAAATGACGAAGCAAAATCTGAACAAGATCAGGGGGGAGAGAGGGCACGACATGAGCAAGAGAAGAGCCAAGAGAGGAGGGAGAGGGGAGAAGAAAAGGTGCACAGTAAAGCTTTTCACACTTGATGCCCCACAGAACGACATGACCGGAGGGACAAAGATGGAAAGTGCCAACATCTTGACTCGCTGTGAAATACATGCACTGATTGTCTAAGGAGGTCACTGAAAGTAAGCTGAGCTTCAAGGAAGGCACGTACAGGACGTCACGCAAAAATAACACACCAATGGAACCAACAAAGCTTACGACGTGAACACCCGAAACTGGAAGTAACTGGCCCGACCAAGTGCACGCAAAGCAGATAGAACCGGCTGGGCACAACGAGACAAAGGAGGAAAGGAAAAAATTCATGTGATGGGTGGCTCCGGAGTCAAGGACCCTGGAGCGACCAGTGACACGAACAGGGGCAGAATTCCACAGGTCGCGACAGTGCCATTGGGGGGAGCAAGTGAGGTTTGGGCAATGGGACGATGGGGAAGAATGGTAGAACATATTGTGCTCAACCCACAAAACAGAAGCGGATGGCACCCCTAGGACATGACCAGAAGGGTCCCCACAAACAAAGGACGGTATCCGTGTGATAGGTAAGACCTCTGGCCAAAGAAGACACACTCTCACCTACATAATTGCAAAGGTTGAGGCGCTAGAGAAAAGACGGCTTCAGCTTGCCCTCTCCGTTGACCAATGGAGCCAAAGACGGGACAGAGGACCTCGAGGAAGAAGGATGCCACAGAGGAGCAGTGTAGGCTGTGGACGATGGCCTTGCGTAGACGGGCGCTCCATAGGGTGGCAGCCAATCCCAAGGATGCAGGACCAATGGAGGAGCGGAGGGAACGCCAGTGGTGGAGCATGCCTGTGCGAAGGAGGTGGAGGACCTGGAGGAGATGCTAGAGCTGGTGCTGGAGGCAGAGGAGACAGAAGTACTATGAGTGCATGCCCAGTGAGCACGCATGGCACGTGCAAGAAACAAGTCATTAGGGGGCATATGAATTTACGGGCAGTATGCTCGGACGAGCTGCAGTTCCAGCATACAACCTTGCCACGACACGAGATGACGGAGCGTCCTTGGCTTTCCCCTTGCCCTGGCCACGAACACAACCATGGCCCTGAGAGGCGAGGGCTGTGGTAGTGGAGGCAATAGCTGTAGCAAAGGTAGAGGAGGTAGTAGCTGCAGAGGAAGAAGAAGGGAAGGTGGTGGTGATGGTGGCAACCCCTAACATTGCTGTATGGTGAAGGCATTTATTTTGAAGGCTTGTCCACGATGCGGCTAGTCTCTCACTGGTGAAGTCCTAGAGAACACCAACACTAGGAGGGGACTTAGGAGGCACTGGCTGTGAGGTGAGGCGCTACATCTCATCACAATGCGGCTAGCCTTAACATCGCGGAGGAGGTTGGAAAGCTCAGGAATCAACCCGTTAACCATAATGAACACAATTGATAGGTGGCCAGGTGGAGCCTGGCTAAGCTCGTGGAGTAGCTTGAGCCCGCGTGCCTAGTATCCATCAGCTCTTCTCTCTGCTCGCACCAAGAGCGTGTTGAATCATATGGTGTGCATGCTTTGAGCTGCTTGGTGAGTGACGATGGTGCGACGACAAAGCTCGGTATACGCACCGACTGGGTCAGCTAGATGCTGAACGGTGGGGTCAACATTGTAGGTGCCGATATTGTGTACGAATGTCTCTGGCTAAGGAGTAATGAGGACGCAGACATTGCGATTGGTCTCAGCGGTGATGGGCGTGAAGGACAGGACCGCTGGGAAGTAGTACTCCCACGAGTGTTCCCCCAGAGCCCAGACATTGAAGCAAGTTTCTCTGGAGGAGAAGGCAAGCCCAACGTCCAGTATGGGAAGCTGAGAGAAGAAGTCATGCTAAAAGCGGTGGGGGTGGAAACAGGAGGAGTATCGGCGGGGTGCGTAGTTGCAGTGCTAGCAACAGATGACGTAGAAGAGGCACCGTCAGTGGTGCCTGCACAGCACCAACAGACGGGATAGAAGCAGCAAGCAGACGCTTGAGAAAAATGGCGGTGACCTCATCAGCAAAGGCAACGCGGCTGTCATTGGCTACCTTGAGGTGATCTTCAACCTCATGCTGAATCTCGTGAGTGAGGTTCAACTAGCGTTGAAGGACTTCTATGACTGATCTTTCATCACGAGGCATGATGACGACTGAGGGGTCCTGCCAGACAGATTTCAGCAGGGTTTCTCCTACCCCAGTGGGCGTGGAAAAAGTGGGAGCATCCTAGGCCCCTTAAATATATGCTGCAGGACAGGCCAATCCAAGTGAGACAGAAAAGCCACTAAAGAGGAAGAAAGTGGTAGAGCACCAAGAGAAGAGATGCATGCAAGAGAAATCTTACAAGGTAGGGATTGTGTAAAATAGAAAGGAGCGGCAGGACAATGGAAGCGGCTACAACAGAGAAAACAGAGATAGTAGATGCAACTGGGACCACTACGGCAAGGACATTAATGGTAAGGATAGCACCCAAGGTAGGGCGGAACGCCACTACAGTTATGGCCACCATGAAAAGGGTGATGGTGTCAGATGGTCCAAATACAGCAGATGCAATGGCAATGGATGTAGATGTATGAATGGCTGAGGCCGTTGTAGATGTGGCAGATGCTATAGAAGCTGTTGTAGATGCAAGAGCTGATGGGACTGCAGCAAGTTCCATACCAATGTCTAATACTCCTACAGCTACTTGTCCGGGTTCAACCGTAGCTTCAATGTAGGACTCAACAACACGCCCTGCTGATGTGGAGGCTGGGGTGCAAGATCCACAAGCTGAAAAAGCAAGGGTGGTAGCAGTTGTAGTAGCAACGTCTATCACAACACAAGCAGCCCGCGTGAGCTTGTAGTCAAGATCAACATTATCTTGACGCAAAGTGGTGTATAGTGATGCTGTAGTGACATACACCTCATTGACGTCATGCGGCTACTGAACCCTACAAGAGGAACTTAGGTGAGGGGGCTTATTGGTTGTTTTTCTATAGCCCGCAACAATGTCATTGGGGTGACCTCGGGTAGCGTCACTTCTCAGGTGATGGTGTTGATGTGCCGGAAGCTCCTCCTAGTGCTTGCCAAGGCGTACCACATCTGGCACCTCAAGGTGTGCCAGCTTGGGTGTGTCCACCACCGTGGTGGTGCTGGTATGGAAGAGGCGTGAGGAGGGTGGCCCGTAGTGATGCAGCTAAGCAACCATTGTTTTTGCTACAGTGTTGGTGTTTCTGTTATAAGATACTCACAGCTACTATTGCTATAGTTCTGATCGTGATTGTGGCTGTTGATCACTGCTGTTGCTAACTCTATTGCTAGCGTAGCAGGCAACTATTGTTGCTATGGTGCTGCTGTGCTGATTCTGTCGAAGTTGCTACAACTGTTGTGCCACTGCTGCTGCTGTAGCGCTGGCTGTGACTGCTAGTCGCTGCTCTACCTAAGATGCTAGTTTTGTAACAGAAGTAGCATGCCGCTGCTGCTGTGGCACTTTTTTTGCTGCTATTGTGCTGCTATTACTACTGTGCTGGATGTGGATGCTAGTCGCTGCACTGCCTAAGCTGCTCGTAATGAAGTAGTTGTTTATGACTAGTGTTCTGCTGATGCACTGATGCCATTGTTACACTACCCGCTGCTGCATGGGATCCTGGTAATTGCAGCAATGGCTGGCTGATTCTACTAGCTGTAGTTGCTGCAGTTGTTGCTCTAATGCGCTGCTGCTTCTTTTTTACATCGTTGGCGGCGACAGTTGCTTACCACAGTGAGTGGCAGCTGATGATTGTGCTAACATGGCTGAGAAGACTCCTCAATGACGCCGTCAAGATTTGTGGGTTTTGCAAAGGGGTCGTAAAAGAGAAGAGGCGGGCTACAGGCAAAGAGTTGCAGCCCTAGAGAAGGACCGCCCGCTGCCAAGAGGTCTACCACAAACGGCGGTGATTTTATCCACTTGGTGACTGAAGGACAAGAGGGAGAAAACCTTCCCCTAGGAGAGGGCCAGGTGCCTGTCTCTCCCTTTTCTACTTAGAAGAGAGAGCCGGGGCAGCAATTAGCTGCAGGATAGGCGTGCAACAGCGCGAATGCCAGCTGCGTCATTGGCCCAAGATGTACGAATGGTGCATCGATGCGTTGTCCTTCTTCCATGTGGCTGCTCTGATACCAATAGGCTGCTATGCTAGACAAGTAGACGGCAACGACTGTGGCACAAATGACACATGGTGCAAGGAGCAGGCCAAAGCCATGGATTTTTTCCGTGGGAGTTAGAATAGATCAAGAGTGCGCAAATCACAAGTCACAAAGGTGATAGGTACGGGAGCGAGCGAGGGAACAACAAGCTCGCTCTCGCCTGCTACCCTTGAGTGTGGTGGATTTGAACCACCCTTTCACTGCATTTGTGAAAAACCTATCAAATGCATCACTGGCTAAGAAAATGGCAGAAACTAGGTGAGAGAGACAAACAAAATGGGTGGTCTATCAAGAAATGTAAGAAAATTCTTCCAGCCCCAAAACAACAACTGGATGGATCCCGGTGTAGGCAGGAGAGAGCCATAGAACGATGAAGTGGAGATTGACAACAACACACAAGCCACAAGATGCAACTATGGATAGTGTCAACATGTGTACGCATAGCTCAGTTGACTCAGATCTAGGTTGAACACACAATGGAAGTGAAGCGTGGCAAGAAGGAGCCATTAAGCAAGCAAGCAAAGAGCTCGCCTCTCGCTTGAGGTTCTCCCCCACCAGCCATAGGCCTCGAACCAGGCCTCCTCAAATGTGTACAAAGAGTCAGCACACTGATAAAAACCAATGGAACTAGTCCCCGGGTATGAACCCAGATAATTCCAATACTAGCATCAAGTTCTCAAGAGAAATATATGCAGCCACATGCTGTACATGAATGCTGACGATGTTCCCAGTCAACGCGCTCTCTTACTGAATGTCGTGAATGTTTCTCAGCCGCATCTCCCCACAATAGAGCGGTCGACGGCAGGAACTCTTGATGCTCAGTCACTTGCATCAGTGTTTGTGGAGTGTGTAATGAGGCCATAGGTCGCTACATGACAAAAACCAACACTCCCCCATGACCCACAGCCGACGTACTGACATACGTTCGTGTGAAAACACGATTTTCACAAGAAGTGACACACAGGACAGTATACATGCACAAGGATGAGGGCTTAACCAGGGATATCACAAGGAGAAAACAGGCCAATGGCGTTAATGGCGTTAACTGCTGTCTTGAAAACGTTACTGCTGAGTGCCTTTGTGAGGAAGTCAACTCTCTACTGTTAATGTCGACCCAGACGATCTGGACATCACCTACAACCACACGCTCATGCACAAAGTCATGATCATCATCAATATGCTTCGTGTGCGTGTGATGCATGCCATCATGCTTAGAAATAGCCTTGGTCCTCTGCTTTTCAAACATAGTGTGATAGAAAAGATGGGGACATGGAGCTGCTGCAACAAGTGACACAACCAGATTCTCTCACATGTGCCTGCGTCAAGAGCAACGTACTATACTTTGCCGGAGTTATGTGCCACACAGTCCTGCTTACTACTCTTCCATGACACAATGGTCGTGCCAACAAGAAAGATGTAGCCAACGCAGCTACAAGCATTAGTGTCTTGAGCCCAATCACTGTCGTTGCAGCCGTCAGCCATTATTGATGCGCCTAATAGCAAAGACCGGTCCGAGTAGTAGAAACGGCACATCTGACAACACACACCTTGTAGATACAATATTATTGTAGCTACAGCCCGCGGCCTGTCCGCACCTCAGCCTTGGCTAAAGCTTCCTCACTGGCAGTGATATGAAACGGGTCGGCACCTGTACGACTGCTGTGACAATCGCAATGGCCTCATGGCTGCAGCTGCCTCCTGCCATTTTCAGGTGTACCTGAACCCCTTATAGTTGCAACAGCTTCAGGATACAACAGCTTCGGGGCTACGAGCGGGAGGACTCAATAGAGTACGCAACTCACTACGAATCAGCATCTAACAGCTCACCGACACCATAGAACATGCCAGTTATGGGACCTCCATGGGATTCATGCCCTCGTCAATCAATTGTAAACACACTCGTTGTCCATACAATACGTCACGAGAGTCAGAGTGCAACCCTGTGATGGGCCAGCACGAGCAGCTCCCATGACTGCACAGAGGTCTCACTAACGCCACCAGTATGCTTCTCTAGTTTTCTCTGGCTCTGAGTTTATTTCATTTTTGCCCTATGAAATCCTCTTCATCTTGGAGGCAATGCTGGTCTCTAACGGTGCCATTACTTCCAATTTTGCTACAACCACTCGTGCTACTGGTTTACCAACTAGCACTGTAACTGGTAGAGCCATTTAGATGTACACGGCAACTGTAGTTAATCAAGGCCCCCTTGCTGCAAATTCTATCAATGTAGTCACATAGCTGGATGCTACAGCAGACATAGTAGCAGCAGCATAAGTAGCAGCCATTGTTTTCTCCAGTGCAGAGACACCATCCATGTATCCACATCACAGGAGCAGGAGCAGGAGTGGACCACCACTCCTGCTTTCGCATCCACTACCATTAGCTCTTACCATTCTTATCCCATCACATCAGTAGTCTTACTTGGTGGAACAGCAGCCAAAGCTTTTGCATTGCCTCTATAACGTTAGCGCGACTTTGACATGTCGCCACCAGTTTACCTCTAACCTGTCCTTCTCATCTAAGGAGATCCGCTTCAGTGCATGGGCATAGGTGGAGCAACCCTGGGAGTACTATCATGAGCCTAACCCCTCCGTGGATCTTTCCTTTGTCCCCGTCATGTCAAAGTCTTTGCGCGCCATCTGTGTACTCATCCGTGCAAGGCCTGATGATCTCATTGATGAGACCATGTACTACAATGCTGAGTAGCATGTTGCACTCCCGCTGACCTGGTTGGTGCCTATGCTCTCATCAAGCATTACATCGCCATGAAAAGTCATGCAACACATAGCATTCTTACTATCTAATTCAACACAGTATCTATGCGTGCCAATGAGACCATTGATGCGTATTGGGTATGTAGTCTTAAACTGTTGCGTGACCTAGGCAAGGCAGCCCCCGGAAGATACTAGCCATCTCCTCAATAATCAAAAGCCAACATCTTCCGAGAGGTCAAGATTTCTAAGCTCATTTGTCTCTCCATCGAGAGCTGATTCCCCAATGAGCATCGATGTAATCTAGGAGTTTACAGCACAGTTCCTCACTGATTGGTAGAGCGTACCATAGAATAAAGAGGTATAGTTAATCGACCCAAATTCATACACTCCACAATGAGTGTATCAATAAGTGTATTCATGTATTCATGGATTTCTGAATAATCTTAAACATGAATGCATGTCATTAGAGCCCACATATGAATTCCTTGTTAAAAATAAAAATAAGAAAGTTTTTTTCATTGAATAAAGAATTTTTGGTGAACAATCGATGTTCACTTTTCTGTTCACTTCCCAATACACTCTCGTGTACACAGATTGAGGGTGAGGTGATTGGTTATACATGAGAATAAAGATATCCATTGTACCAGTTTAGCTTCAGCCACCACAACTCTTCTTTCCTCCTCTGCTACAACATTTTCCTTGCACACCTCCCCTTCCTCCGTCCCCTCTTCCTCCACGTCGGCCTCTTCCCTGGTCACATAAAGGGGAGTGCAAAGGTCGAGGAAGGGACAAAGACGTTCAGTTTGGTGGTGGGTATGGTCCTAGACAAGGTGTATATGGGAGAGGGAAGAGCTCAAATGCCTCATCCTCTTCTACCGTCTCACCTGGCACTGTGATATGCTTTATTTTTTGGTGTTACCGGACACTCTATCCCAAATTGTCCCGCACCCCATGACGATGCTCGTCTAGCATCTGCCATGCGAGCGCACTGGGTGGCACATCCCGCATCTCTACCTCCATATCTTCCTCCAGCCACAGCTCACTTACCTCCACCGATTCAATAGCTTACAACACCACACCGACCAACTTCTTCCCTAGATATTGTCCCCGGTGTTTGGGGGGCCGACCTTCTAAGGTCCCCCTTCTACACCTGCACTCCACCGGTGTGGATTTTCTGGGCACCCCACAACAGTCTCAACCATTGGGCATCGTCATCAACCACGACCTACATAGGGATGAATGCTAGTCGGATGCTATGCTCTCTCATCTTGTCCATGAGTATCACCTTTGTGATCAAGGAGGTAGAAGTATGCGTACATGTCTACGGTCTCTTGCGTGTGAGTCTTACAGATCTCTCTATGGCTCTGTCTCTGGTTGCATTAAGGGGTTTCTTCCTCTTGTAATTCCGTGGATTGAGGACAAGTGGTATGCTCATTGATCTAATTGCTTTGCCACTTGTGGCCAGTAGCTCATGCCACGCTTTGCCACCGTTGTTATTAGCCATGTTCCTTCGTTCGTGCACATGTTGGGTGACTTCTATATTCTTGACTCAGGAGCCATCTATATCATGAAATCCTCTTGTGCATCGTTTGTATCCATAGGTCATGTTGGCTCATTTTGCTTTGTGGACACTGACTCCGACTAACTCCTGCCAGTTCAAGGTATTGGCGTTTCCCATTTTTTTGGGCCTTGGGGGAGCTTTTTTCCCCAAATGTGTACGTCCCCTCTCTTGAGTTGAATCTACTCCTTGTTTCAAATCTCAACAACCACAGCATGGAATTCGCATCTTGTCGCAGCATTGCTTCCGTGATACAGCACACCACTAGCCACATCTTGCATCGTGGCACACACTGTGGTCGTCTCTTTTATGTTCCATCCTTTGGATCCTCCTTGACCATGGCTGATCTTGTACACATTGCCCGCACTCTTTCCCTGGTGCATATGCACCTAGTGCATCACTCTTTGTGACACATCCATATCTCCGTCATTGACAACTTGCTCTGCCATCAGCCCGTGTATGGTCTTCAAAACTCTATATTTCCTCCTCCTTCTACTGCTGGCTTCCTTGACTGTGCTCAGGGCAAAATACATCAGTCCCTATTTTCCACATCAAACCCTCACACAGTGCATCCCCTTCATCTTTTTCATGCCGACGTCATGGGTCCCCTACCTCATGATGCCTTGGGTGGTATTGGGCATAATGTACTTTGCCTCACCAATGACTTCGCATGCATGCGTTCGGCCTTATTCCTCAAGCGATGGGTGCCTCAGGCTGAACTGACATGTGGTCGCTGTCAGCGTTTGTTTTGTTGTGATCCTGGCAGCGAAGGTGTAAAACTAGGGGATAGTGAAATGTGGCAGTAATACTGGGGTTACACACCTGGACCCAATGCTCACTTCCTGTCTTTGTGTTGGTGTGTATGGAGCCCTTGGCTCCCTACACACTTCAGGAAAATGGTGTCTTCGAGCATTGGAACTGCACTCTTGCTAATTGTTTTTGTACCCTTCTGACTATGTGGGACCTGCCTCCTCTATTTTCCTCCAAGGCCATGTCTTACATGACGTGGGTGTAGACGTGTTCCTCATAGTCCCATTCCCTGTCATGTAACCCCCTATGAACGTTGGTTTAGTTGCCAGGCAGATCTGCGTCTTGCCGAAGTCTTGGACTGTGTTGCTGTCGTCTGGCTCCTTGAGGACTTTCGTGATGGCAAAGTGAGCTCTCGCATTCATCTAAGCACCTTCCTTGGTATTTCTGTGATGTCTAAGGCCTGATGGTTGTGGGACACTGATCGGTATCGTGTCATTGAGTCATGCGACGCTTTTTTCTTTTATGACTTCTTTGTTGAGTCACGCGATGCGTGACTTGTCCTTTGTCCTTTCATCATCCTCTTTCTCCTTGCTCCGTTGGCTTGGAGGAGGTTGGGTGCATCTCATCCTCAGGTCTTGGAGGGTCATCTCTTCCACCCACTGGCACAATCTCATCTGCTGTTCCTCTGCCCTTTGCACTATTGTCCCAGGTCGCTTCCAATGATACTCAGTTTCCTAGTCTACCTTCCCAGTCTAGTGTCATGATGACTCCCTTCCCAGAGTCATCACCTACCTCCGCGTCCTCTACACCAACATCTCTAGAGTCAACACATGTGTGTGCCACTATTAGTGCTGCAGCACATTTCACTCCTCACTCACCGCCCACTTTCTTTTCCCAGACTGTGGAGCCTGCTGATGTTCTAATTTTGTGACATGAGTCAAAGGTCTCCATTGTCAGCCTAGAGCCATACACGTGTGAAGGGGGACTTTTCTCTTTCCCTCAGCATTCAGTCTCTCATTCCTCTTAGTGTCACACACGCTCCTGCGCGTCATCCTCCACAATTGGGTCCTATGCTAGATGTACTGGTCTTGATGCACTTGACCTTGTTGTCAGCGTCATCCATCCCAACTCAGCAATAGGATATGTACTTGATGCACATGAGTTTCATAACGCCATTGATGCTTCTGTTGTAGGCCATGTTGGTGCATGCTCTGTAGCATGAACAATTCCCACATTCCCGCCAGAGCCTACAACAGTTCTATATGCTTGAGAGGCAACTGATCCTAACCTTTGGGAAAAGGAAGTGCAGGAGGAGTTCCGTTTCCTCAAAGAGCATGAAGTAGTTGAGCTTGTGGACCTTCCATCGGGCTGCAAAGCTGTCTCGGCTCGCTAGGTCCTTTGACGCAAGCTGAAGCCTGATGGAAAGGTCGACCTATACAAGGCTCACTTGAGAGCGAAAGGATTGTCTTAAATTCTTGGGATTGAATTTTCCAAGAGCTTTGCTCCAGTCAGATGGTACACTATCGCTTGTGCTCTCCTGACCCTGGTCGCTTAGCATGACAATGAACAAGAGAAAGTGGACGTCAACAATATGTTCCTACATTGACGTATTGATGAAGAGACCTACATGATACAGCGAGCGGATTTCACCGATGGCTCAAACAAGTTCTAGCAGGTACGAAAGGCTCTGTACGGGCTATTGTAATATGGAGATCTCCTCCACCCTTGAGAGAAGTGGCTATCGCAGCAGCACCGTTGACCTAGTGTCCTTTCTGAGTGCTCCGTCAGAGCCCTTTATGGCCATCCTCGTCTTTGTCTATGACCAAATCATTACTGCTCCGATTACCGATTCCGTCCAAGCGGTCATGAAACTTATGCGGGCTACATACATGATGACAGACTTGGGCCTAGCTCAAGTGATTCTCGGCATACTGCTAGAATGCGATTGTCAGTATCGCTTTCTACATGTGCTTCACGCAGTTTATGTTAGCAATCTTGGGGAGCGCTTGGCCTCCTTGCTCGTTGATACGCCCACCGCGTCCACACTGATGAACCCAATAGGGAAATGCCTGATAAATTATCATGATCCATACTAGCTTGGAGAGATAATCGGTGTCACAGATAACCTCAACGTGATCAGGTCTCTCATGTATCTTGTCACCACCATTGGAGCATATGTGGCTTCTCTGTCCGATTCTTGACTCACTTCTCCCAATTGCCTTGTCTAAGGCACCTTGGGGCTACTCTACTTGTTGTCCCATTATTCACTAGTTGTAGCGTATGTGGAACGTTTCTAGTGGAAACAAACCTTTGTGGTCGTTCAGGACTATAGTGACAATGACTGGACACATGACATAGATGTACGCTGCCACACAAGATACATCTTTCTTGTTGGTGGAACTGCTATCCATTGGAAGAGTAGAGAAAATGGGTGTGTTTCTGGCAGTTCAAGTGACGTCGGATACATGACACTCGGCGCAGGTACGTCTGTGAGGGTTTAGCCTTGCTACTTGCTGCAACAAGTAGATGTTCATATCCCTTGCATCACTATGTGGTGCGAGATCCAGAGCACCAAAGCAATTGCTAAGTACAACGACATGCACCGTTCTTCCAAAAATCACATCAACATTAAGCATAATTTTGTGTGTGATCGTGCGAAAGAAGTTCATGTTGTCTAGGTTGATACTCGTCAACAACGTGTGTGTTGAATGTTTTTGCCCCTTGTTCAGTGTTGTAGGATGGATCAGGAATGCTCTGCCCCTTGTGGAGGTATGACCCCTAGATCCGTTGTAGTGTGACTCAACTATGCTCTGTCTCTTGTGAGATATGACCTGTGAGTACACCATGTGGGTGAGTGGTTACCTTGGCCATTTTGTTCATTTGGCCAAGTGAGAGGTCATGAGGTCGATCCTGGCCCCATGCATATNATAAAAGGACTTGTCTTGCATGCTGATCAATCAACCCTTGCTTGATGCTCTCTTGCGTATTGACGACTTGAGCTCTTCTTGAGATGTAATGCTAAGGCGTTAGTACTCTTGAAGGTGAAGTGTATGCCTGATTAAGTTTGGGGTGCATGACACATGTCAACAAAGGAAGAAGGCCTAAAAACCTTTGTGAGCTTTTCGATTTCGCGGCTTCTCTGCCAAAGGTGGTTAGCTCAGTAGCTAACAAAGGGTTATGGGCCCACTCCTCTGGTTAGGGAAGTTTCACGCACGCAACAGCTAAGGTCACAAGCAGTGAGAGCGCCTTCGCTCTCACCCAAATTCTCTGTTTGCAGGGCAACATCAGCAGGAGGGGAATGCAACACATCTGCACCTTTCTACCTTGGGAGCTGACATCAGCCTACATCAGCCTACATCAGCCTACATCAGCCTACATCTGCTTGCAACGGCCAACGGTAACAGGAGAAGCAGTTTCCTCTTCTCACCAACAGCCTACAGCGGCCTCAAACACAGGTTCATCGGCATCAACAACAGGTGCAGCAGCTGAAGCAGTTGTAGTTGTGGGGATGGCAGGGATAGGGGAACCAGGGAATCATTCGCCCATCCTCAAGTTTGATGGAGAGGGGTTTGCACTCTGGAAGTGGCAGTTTGAGATCATCATGGATGATAGAGATCTGCTAGGATATTTTAACGGAAGTATCCCAGCACCAAAGGAGGAGGGTGCTGACCTTGTGGCATGGGTCAAGCTCAACAAGAAGGCTCTCGCCATTCTTGTGTCCTCCATACAACCCTCAGTCCTTTCGCACATCAGCGGTTGTACAGTGGCAGCCGCGGCATACGCCAAACTCGGCAAGGTGTTTCAGTCCTCCTCACTTGCCAACCGTCTCTTCATTCTACAAAACCTCATCAGCATGAGGCTTGGTGAAGGGGAGGATGTCTCCGCCTTCATGCAGAAGTTTGAGACGCTCTTGCAACAAGCCACCGGCATGGGGTGGGACCTGAAATCTGACATGCAGGCCATGATCTTTCTGATGACGCTGCAGGAAAGTTGGGGCCCCATGATAACAGTGATTGGAGGATGGACTGAAGATCTAGTTTCCTACACCACCGTCTCTGAGTATGTGCGGAACAAAGCCATGCGTCGTAGCAGTAGTGAAGAAAACATGGCTGCCTTTGCCTCACGGAGCAGCGGCACCTTCCGCAATACCTCATCCTCTGGGTACAAGGGAAACAACAGCACTAGCAACAGTGGAAGGGGTGCAAAGCGCCAAAGAAACTGCCACAACTGTGGCAAGGCCAGACACTGGGCTCAAGAGTGCCGTGCACCCAAGAGAGAGGGAGGAGACGGGGATGAGTTGCGAGGGGGAAATGGTGGGAAGGATCCCACAAGCTTGATGGCTGAGTGTGCCTCCAACAAAGGGCGGGCGATACTCAGGCCAGGAGCCTATGGCCTTGACTCGGGCACAAACGAGCACACCACTTACGAGAAGAGAGACTTCATCTCTCTTGCTCCGTGTAACAAGAACTTCAGAGTCGCCAACGGCAAGGTTGAGGCAGCTGAGGGGATTGGTGACAAGCTGGTCACAGTGGGTGTCACCGGTGGAGTTTCCGACCTCAAGCTAGAGGGGGTGGTCTACTTGCCCTCCTTCACAGCCAACCTGCTCTCCGTCTCTAAGATAACTGACCATGGCATGATAGTGGTCTTTACAGAGAAGGAAGCAGTGATAGTTCCCACCAAGGACATCAACATTTCCTACTCTTCCAAGAAGGTTAACGCACACGTTCCTCGCGTTGATGGACTCTACGTCTTGCAGACCAAAACGACAACTTCAACGGCTGAATCTTTGGCCGAGAGTGATGATGAGGATGGCAGCGATGCAGACTCAGATGAGGAAGGACATGTTGGAGCAGCGGAAGCAGTGGAGGCAGATGATTCGACAACAAAACCGCAAGCAAATGCAGCCACCGGGGCTGTTCATTCTAACCTGTGCACATCCTCCAAGAACCTGTGGCACAGGCGCTTTGGACACGTGGCTCATCGCACATTGGAGCTCATGGGAAAGCAGGAGCTAGTGCGTGGGATGGAGCTAGGTGATGAGGTGGAGGGAGCGGAGATCATGTGTGAGCCACGCCTTCAAGGCAAGGCGAAAAAGAAACCCTTCAAGCGCAATGGAACGCGTGCTCTCGCACCTCTTGATCTTGTCCACTCTGACGTATGTGGTCCCTTTCGCATACCATCAAATGGAGGCAGCCGATATTTCCTCACATGCATCGACGACAACAGCCGCAAAGTCTGGATGTACTTTCTCAAAAAGAAAAGTGAGGTGAAGGAGAATCTACAGGCCTTTGTCGCTATGGTTGAGCGACAGAGTGGAAAGAAGGTGAAGGCATTCAGGACGGACAATGGGGGAGAGTACGAAGCTTGCAGGGAGTGGCTCAAGACACAGGGCATTGAACACCAGAAAACTACGCCCTACTCACCTCAAAGCAACGGCGTAGCAGAGAGGATGAACCAGACGCTCCTAGGCATGACAAGGTGCATGCTCTTTGACGCCAAGCTTCCTCCTAGGTTCTGGGCTGAAGCAGCACGTACGGCTACATACCTTGTGAACCTCACACCTGCAGCAGCTCTGCGAAGGAGAGGCAAGAAGAAGCAGACACAGCAGTTGAAGACGCCTCAAGAAGCATGGTCAGGCAGGAAGCCGGACGCCTCCCATCTCAAGGTGTTCGGTTGCACCGGGTTTGCCAAGGTCCAGGCTGGTGAGGGCCCTGGAAAACTCGATGCAAGAGTACGAAAGTGTATTTTCATTGGTTACGACACCGCCCACAAAGCCTATCGACTGTGGGACCAAGGAGCCAAGAAGGTCATCCGCAGCAAAGACGTGGATTTCTACGAAATGTCTATGAGTAAGGGAGAGCATCTCGAACTCGAGAACGCTCCAGAACAGGGAGAGTGACTCACTCTCCTAGAAGAGGGAGACGAAGCACCAGCACAATGGCATGGGATAGGTGCTNTGCAACAGGGAGAGGAGCTCGTGAAGATGACTCGGAGGAATCAGACTCTGATTCCGACGTATCCGATCCTCCGGAACATGAGGATGATGCCTCTCCCATCATCAACGACGAACCAGACCTCCAGCCTCTACATCAACAGCACCAGCCAGCAGGTTCAAGGAGCAGTTCACGCCTCAAACTACCTCGGCAGCATTACGACGCAGATAGGGGTGAATGGACAGGCTTCAACTATTCATTCTTGGTTCAAGAGGAGCCAACGTCTGTTGCAGAGGCACTCACTCGGCCTGACAAAGTAGAGTGGGATGAAGCAATTCGCAGTGAACTCAGCTCCATTGAAGAGAATGGGACCTGGGTGCTGGTGGACAGACCTGCCGGGGCTCACGTTGTGGGGTCCAAGTGGGTGCTGAAAGTAAAAAGGAAACAGGATGGCAAGATAGACAAGTACAAGGCACGGGTGGTAGCAAAGGGGTTCTCCCAACGGCCTGGCGCAGAGTACAATGAGACCTTTGCCCCAGTTGTGACGTTTGCCTCCATCCGGTCAATGCTCGCCATTGCTTCTGCCGAGAACATGGAGGTCCACCAGATGGATGTCAAGACAGCCTTCCTTTACGGCAAACTTGACAAGGAGGTATTGATGGAGGTTCCGGAGGGGGTTGATGCTCCTCAGGACAAGGTGTGTAGATTGGTGAAGGCACTCTATGGGCTAAAACAAGGGCCAAGACTTTGGTACCAGGAGATGGACACCTTCATGGCCAAGGAGTCCTTCATGCACTGCGACAATGACCCTAGCATGTACGTGCATGAGAGTGACAAAGGGACTATGTTGGTCGCCTTGTACGTTGATGACCTG
>SZWC01006367.1:7543-20798 GCA_023375785.1 Penium margaritaceum | reverse complement strand
TTGTCCCTCTTCCCAAACAGGCTACACCGCTACTTCACCCCGCATTATCCTTCCCCCAAATCTGGGCAACCTCACCTTCCCATCACCTCACCTCCCCACCACCTCACCTTCACACCACCTCACCTTCCCACCACCTCACTTCCCCACCTCACCTTTCCAACACCTCACCTCCCCACCTTACCTTCCCACCACCTGACCTCCCCACATCAGCTCCACACCGCACCTCCTCCCCACCTCACCTTCTCACCACCCCACCTCCCCACCACCTCACCTTCACAGCACCTCACCTCACCCCACTTGCTGTTTACCTTCCTGTTTTACTACTTAGGCCACAAGTTGTCCTAGCGCTCACTCATTCATTCAATCCAACACATTCGTTGTGTTCTCATTCTTGACAGCAATGCATGTGTGCGTTGACTTGGTGCGCGACCGTCCATCGGCATGTACACAGTTCTTGGACTCTTTCCTTCTTGCATCTTCCATTTGGCTGCTGTGCGGCTGCTGCTTCTTCTACTGCTTCCGCTGCCGCCAATGCCGCTACTACTGTTGCTGCTGCTGCTGCTGCTGCTGCTGCTGCTGCTGCTTCATCTATGGCTCTCATGCGCAATGGGCGCTTCGTTACTGGAGATGAACCCACAAATGCAAATGCAGCAGTAAATGTAGTTGCTAATGGTCATGGTAGTGCTTATGCTTATGCTGCTGATGCAAATGCTAATGCAAATGCAGATGTGAATGCAACTGTAGGTGCGAATGAAAACGCACACACTAGCGCAAATGCAAATGCAAATGCAAATGCAAATGCGAATGCAAATGCAAATGCGAATGCAAATGCAAATGCAAATGCAAATGCGAGTGCAGGCCACTTTGTGCTTCCTGGGCAGCCTGGACCCGGCCAAGTGCAGCGGCGCTGTCGTCGTGTGCATGCGCGGCACAAGTGCACGGGTGGAGAAGGCGGAGGTGGTGAAGGCCGCGGGTGGTGTGGGCATCATCCTCATCAACCAGCAGACGGACATTGTTCTGCGGCTGCCAGACGCGTACGCTGTGCCAGGCATGCTGCTTACACTGGAGCAGGGCAACATTGTGCGGAACTACATCGGCAGTGTCCCTGGGTAAGTTGCCTACATTTTGCACACCGCCTCCCACTTGCTTCAAACAACCTCCTGTTCTGGCGCGACTGCATTTGCCTGCTGCTGCTGCGGGTGCTGGCACTGGTGCTGCTGGTGCTGCTGCTGGTGCTGCTGGTGCTGCTGCTGGTGCTGCTGGTGCTGCTGCTGGTGATGCTGCTGCTGCTGCTGCTGCTGTGGGTGCTGGTGCTGGTGATGGTGCTGGCCCTGGTGCTGCTGCTAGTGCTGGGGGCAGTGCTGTTGCGCCTGCTGCTGGTGCTGATGCTTGTGCGGACACTGGGATAAGGGCGATGCTGCGCGGGGCTAGACCTCACCAAGTGTTGGTGGGAGAGTGCGGGATGGCGCCCTTGCTCCGCATGTGTTGATGCGCGCGTGGAAACTAGGAGGTTCTTTCCTTGGTTGTCCGCTGCGCGGACGCAATCATTATCTTCGTCAACACTGAGTTAAGGTTTAGTGTCGGGTATTCAGAATGACGGTTGAACTTATGTGAACTCCCGCGCCACCCTCCCACCTCTAGGCTCCCCCCCACGATTCCTGTTTTGGATCATTTAGCATGCATCAAGCTCCCTTACGATCCTACAATTGCTTCCGCACACTGCCTCCCCCTCCCCCAGCCTTCTCCCACCCTCCCTCCTGCCCTCTGCCACCTTGACTCACTTCACTCAGAGGCCGTTCGGTCCTTGTCGTCTGCTCACCTTTCGCTCTAACACTGTCTGCATGACTCGTCAGCAGCAAGCCATTCCAATTGACATGCGATGTCTTAAGGAACATTGGTGTAAGAAAAACTCTGTTCTCACCAAGCTATGCTACGCACCTGCCATGTCCCATGCACCATACAGACCTTCGCTGCTCATCCCAACAGTCGTTCACGGAGAAAACAGCCACTCCCAAGAAAGCCCCCCCCCCCCACCTCCTGCTCCCGACGCCTCCACGATGCCTTTCAGTTTCTCTGTTTTCTGCTTCAAGGTCCGCCAGGCCCACCAGACGACTTGATGATATCCAACGCCACAAGTCTGAAGGGTGCCAACACAAATCACATCTCCTTGTCATGTGTGCAGGCCCACGGCAACCATCCTGCCGTACCCGCCGGCCCCAAGGATGGCCAGCTTCTCCTCCCGAGGACCCGTCGTCGACCCCGCCAACGACACGGTCCTGTTGAAAGGGCCGTCGCCACACACCATGAAGCCGGACATCACGGCACCCGGCGTGGACCTCCTTGGGGCGTCTGTGCAAAAGTACGCCAACCAGGTTCCGGACACCCTACATGCTGTCCTCTCAGGCACGTCCATGGCCACGCCGCACGTTGCCGGGCTCGCCGCGCTGCTCCGACAGCAATACCCAGCATGGGGCCCCGCGCGCATCAAGTCCGCCATCATGACAACGGTGTCGCAGGTGGACAATTCGGGCCAACCCATCAAGACAAGCAACGCCGTGACACCCGCGAACCCATCCTACTATGGCGCGGGCCACGTAAACCCCTCGGGGATGCTGAACTCGGGATTTGTGTACGACGCGGCGCAGACGGATTACTACAATTTTCTTGGGGGCATCGACTCCACTGCGGCGTTGTCCCTGCCTGGGGTGACACCCATGAACGCCCCGCAGGCAATGGCTGGCTACAATCTAAACGAGCCATACATCTGGGTGGCCCGGTTACGTGGTTCAGTAGACGTGACCCGCCGCGTCGTGAACGTGGTGGGGACCAATGCCGTGTTCACGGCGCGGGTGGTGGCTCCGGCTGGGGTCACGGTGGTGGTGTCGCCACCGCGGCTACTACTGGCGCGAAATGCGTCGGCATCGTTCACAGTGCGGTTGACGGCACGCACAAGCACGAGGGAGTTCCGGTATGGGAGCCTCACCTGGATAGGCGGGGCGTCGCTGGTTGTGCGTAGTGTGATTGCCGTGCAACCCTTGTCAACTTCTTGATGGAAACGAGGGAGTTATTTTGCCTTGTGCCTGTGTAGCGCGGGCCGGCCTCTCCTCATGGCTTGAACGGGTCCTGGACTGTGGGCGATTGGACGGGATGGATTGAGGGTCGGAGACCCTCAATCACCGCGGTTTTGGCCCAATGGGCCAAGCTTCCCGTACCAATTCGTTACAGCCTGTCAACAAATGAGAGAAAATATGTCTCACCGTATGGACTTCTGTGTTGAAATCTGAGAATACATTTTTAACGGCCAAATAGCTCGGATACCAAGAAAAGGCAAAGTGTGACTCTCATCACCAGCGTCGGCAAACACACCTGAAAAGCCCACTCCAAAATCATGCTCGCTCGTAGCAAGCGCTGCCAAACAGGTGCATGGGGTCATTGCTCCTTTCTTTCATTTATGTTGTACATGCAAACCCCCTATCTGAAAATGAAAACCCCAATCAAACCCTGAATTGCATTGTATTTAGGGTTTTAGGGTTCTGGTTTTGCATAGGCTCCTGTCAGGCTCCATGGTAGTGAGGTCCAGCATGTTCCCTTTCAACGCATGGGGACTTTCCAACTCCCCTCAAACCTCGGACAACCCCCCCCTCTCCCCAGTATTGCAAACCCCTCAATGGCAGGGTTTACGATACTTGCAGATGACGCCACTTGTCATGCGTCGTCGACACAGCTGGAAACACTAACCAACAGGTTGGGGCAGTAGCGTTGTTGATGCAGCGTGCTCGCTTCCACGGTCGTTGCTTGTCTCCTGCCCCCCTTAGTCCGCTGCTCCAGAGGCTAAATCTGGATGCTTCGAGTTTGTTACTCAAAAGTGCGCGCCACTGTGTTAGCGCCAGAAAGCAGCTGAAAACTGGAAGTAACTGGTTAGGAGTGAAGAATGAACAACAATGGGAGACCCCTCCAAGTTGTAGCTACCCCCCCCCCCCTCCAGCTCTGTAGAGCTTGTTACTCAGCTAACCAGCCAATCGGAAAAGAGTCCTAGACCGATTTTCTGGCGGGCGGAAATACTCCGGAGCCCATGGTCTCGGTCGATAGATCCGAGGTGTCCAAAGTCGAAAGCGAGCCGAATGCGGTGCCCAAAGTCGAAACCAACACGCATGCGGTGTCCATAGTCGGAATCGAAATGACTGCGGTACCCATGGTTTGTAGTTTCCGACACGAAATCAAAATCTATGTCTACGGTACCCACTATTCGCACGAAGTATTCTGTCTTCGTGGACTTGCATGTTGTAAACAAACCTCGCATGACGCCAGCCTGGGCAGGCAGCCTCTGCTTCGTTTTGTCGTTTATCGTCGGCGGCGGGAAGTTCGCACAACCTGGAGCCATGCATGTGGACCGTTATCGTCGCGCTGTAGCAGACGTTAGGGCGTCGCTCGGAACAGTACATTTTAATCGCCAATGAATGCTCGCCGAATGGACGCGGCCACCGGCAATGAGATATTGTCAACGGTGGAGTTTGCCAACGCCGTGCGCACCTTCACCGGATGTCGGCGGCATGTGCCGACGTCCACTCAGGGTCACGCGAACAGGCTCTTGTAGTGAGCCGCTTTTTGTACCCGTTCGCACGATGAACCGGTACTATACTGTGTATTGAAGGTGCATCCCCGACAGTACACTGCTCTAATTTTACTCCTACTGTCGAACTTTGACTCACACGTTCGCTGGACATGGACAACGACGTCCGTCCAAATGGCCCGGCACATCAGGGATGGGGTACTCCCGTAGCGGACCCTGTGGTGGCACATCGGGCATGGGTCGCATTGAAGGAGCGGTGGGACCGCAATGTAGCACGCCGCCGAGAGTTAGGACATGAAGAACCACCATGGGCCCGACCTCCTGTGACTCCGGAGCACATGGCTTGGAACTTGGGAGTGCCCATGCCCAGTAGTAGGCCGCCCAATTGTCCCGAGCCATGGGAGCCGTGGACATTGACCGAGCCACCGAGTCCATAGCGGGCATTCGTTGATGAAAGTACGGGCATCTGAGTTTTATTGCAATGACAATCCTGGGTATGCGAGTATTATTTCACTCACAACTATGGGCATCTGAGGTTTATTTGTCAGACATTTCTAGATATGCGAGTACTATCTCAGTGAGAACAATGGGTATCCGAGGTTTATTGCGTTTACAATTGAGGGTATGCGAGTATTATGTCAGTGACAAGTATGGGCTTCACAGGTTTTTTTCATTGACAAATATGGGTATGTGAGTATTATCTCAGTGACATACATGGGCTGTCGTGGTTCATTGCATTGTCATTTCAGGGTATGCGAGTATTTTTTCAGTGACATGTATGGGCAACCGGGATTTATTCATTGCAAAACTCTGGGTATGCGGGAATTAATTGTCTGCAAAAAATGGACATGTTGTGTTTATGTGAGTCACATTACCGGGCACAAAAGTGATATGACATTGACATCTATGGACACTGCACTATTATTTCTTGCATGACTATGGGCACCACAGTCTTATTCAACTGCATAGTCTGGGCATGGTAGCAATGCTCATGGCCCAATTATGGGCATTGTTCAACGCTTTCACTGACAATTTTGGGCATGCAAGTAATAATGCAGGAAGTACTACCCAGTCCACTCTGGATCTAACCATTTTTGATCCAGTACACTCCACAGCCATAGGGTTTGGCACAAGTCGCATCCACATCCCTCACGACCTTGACATCCCAGTGCATTATAGAATATGTCCTCATCGTCATCAACAGAGTCGATGTTGTCGTCTCCTCCCTCGTACAAGACTTCTTCCCCATGACTCTCCTCTGCCTTTGCTATAGTAGTGTAGGCATCCACTTGACATGCTTCGTCGTGTGTACCTGTACACTGGCACATGCCTATGTATCTTGTTCGTGTTGGTGGCCACAAGTAGGAGAACAGTTTCTGACACACCAATGTTGCACCAACTCCCATGATGAAGATGATAGTGAAGTCGTATTGGTCACAAGAACTCATGTTTCTGATTCCTCACGCAAAGAGAATGAAATGAAGGTGTGAAGAGTCCATATGTACACTTGGTTTCTCAGTGGTGCATCCAGTTAAAAATAATTTCATCACACCAGTGTTTATTACAATCTCAACAAAACTGCAACATATGTATAACATATGTATACCTGGACAATACAGAAATCATATTTGTGCTTAGTGGTTGTGAGTTATCCCAAGTGAGGAGTGTTTATGGGCTCAATTCAACATGAGGAGGGAGGAGTACAGGACCGCAGGCATTTGTCATTAAAATGCTTTCTCAAATGGACTTGCTTAAAACTACTATTCAACGTACACCACAAGTGAAACCTACTCTACCACAGGAGTGCAATCACTGGCCACATGTAATCTGGCATGCACCTCCTCTTCTACAACTGGACGTTGTTCATCTTTGCAAAGCACACACAAGGAATGAACACAGAGTTAAAATTCCTCAATGATGTGCTAGTAAGTCTTGAAATGAAGTAATGGCAAAAAAAAAAGCTCACCCACACTCACCAAAGGCCAAAGGAGCGGTTGATGCTGTCAACTTTAGCATGGAATGCCATCCAGGCCTCCTCACGATCCTCGGCTTCATGGTGTTCTACGCCTTCTTCGTCACTGGACACAGAGACAGGGTCGACGACCTCCCGCCCCCCATCCCCCCCTCCTCTTCCTCTCCCCTCTCCCCCTCCTCCTCTTCCTCTCCCCCCCTCATCGTCCTCCCCCTCTTCATCGAAGTCCTCCTCCTCCTCCTCCTCCTCCTCCTCTGACTCTGCCTCCTCTTCTGCAGGGGGTGCATCTTCAGCTTCATCCCCTGAGTATCCCATGGCGTCAACATTGCTCCTGCAGGAGGCCCTCATGCGTCTCTCATCTTCTAGCTCGGAGACACGTGATGCCGCCATCGCCTTGGGGCTTGGGGCCGCCATGTTCGGGCATGTCCGCCGGACATGCCCCTGCTTCCCACAACGTGCACAGATACGCTGTTTCTTGATCTTCGTGTACCTGTCCAGGCGCACGGTGGCTGGCCGCCTGCGCCCGCGACTTGGGCCAGGCACTGTCCACTTGGGCTCTGCAGGCTTGACCTGGCGCACACTTGGCAGTGGGAAGGGGGCATTGTAGGTCCGCTTGTAGCTCAGGTTCAAGTAGCTGAGGTTGACGTACACGACCGGGTTCTGCACGTTGTCCAGCAGTAGGCTGCACGCGTGCGGGCATGGCACTCCATACTCCTGCCATCGCCCGCACGAACAATCCTTCATCGTCAGGTTCACGTCTCGTGGAGTGCTGTTGAGCCGCGTGGTTGTGCACTTGTGCCATGGTCCCGTCTCGTCGCCATCCAGGTCCAGTGAGTACTCCCTACTACGGTCGCAGTTGTTCTTGAGCTTCAGGTAGAGCGCTGGCGCGATGTTGCCCTCAGCGTCGTGTGCCAACCTGTGGTGAATGTGCCACAATCGCTACACGAACACGTGCACGTTCACGAAACAGAAGAAAGGATACATCTTCCTCAGCTCCACCAGCTTACGATTCAGAGACTCCATGGCGTTGCTCGTGGTATGCCCACTGCGGGAAACCGGGCAGAAGAGCCTGCTCCAGCGCTCCTTCGCGATACCGGGCTCTCCATTGCCGCCCAGCAGGTAATCCACTGCTCTCTGCACTTGGCGCCGCATCTCTGCCAGACATGCGTCCCAGTCCGCCTGCATCGTCACGTGTGCCAGGTTCCAGAACAGTGCGCCAGACCTGCCCTGGCACTTGGACTGCACGTTACGCATCAGATGCCACGCGCGGTACGTGTGAGACGTCCCGGGCAGCTTGGCCTTGACAGCATTGGCCAGTCCCTTCTCCCGGTCAGAATTGACCGTTGTTCCATGTTGTGCAGCTGTCGGGTACGCTGCTGCCACCAACTCACAGAACCAGCTCCAGTTGCGCTCATCTTCCCCAGACACCAGGGCATATGCAGCGGGCATGGCGTTGTCATTTGCGTGAAAGAATTGCATGATGAGTAGTACCTGTTTGTGGCCTTTTTTAGGTGTGTGCCATCCATAAGGACCCTCCTGGTGTACCCAAAACCTCGCCTGCAGGCACCGGGTGCGATGAAGACTTGGTTGAAGGAGCCCGTGACACGGTCTTTCTCGGTTTTGGCGATAGCTTGCGGGTCAACCCTCAGCACCTGCAAATAAACCATCTTAGGCCTGTTCAGTGACTGAACTATCACATAGGCGCATTGTTAAACAATCGGGAACACACAATGAAACCGGGCTAACTTACCTCCACGTAACCTGGGAACATGCTCCACGACTCCGACTTTTTGCCGTACATCTTCTCCAAACAAATTTTCTTCGTACGGTAGAGTGTGGTGTATGGGACCTTCGTGTTGGCCACTTCTGTCACGACCGCAGCACCTTTGGCTTCACCGACGGGTCCCTCGCGATGGTGCTCTCAATCTGCAGTGCCACCCACCTCATGGACCGCACGGAGTTACCCCGGCCGAGGCCGGGGTCACAAAGATAGCCATCCACGAACGAAGTGATGTTCACTGCTCCGAACTTCTTACTGTACCCGGCACGAACGATCCACGGGCAGTTTTTCGTCGCAAACTGCTTGCACCGCGCCACAAACTGAGTGGGGTCGCTTTTCAACCACCTCAGCACCATGCGGTTGTGTATCGCATACTCTTCCACTACGGCTTTGCATGCGGCCATGTTCTCGAATGTTGAGCCACCTGGGAAGTCCACCGCAGCCTTCCGCTTCTTCGAGGTAGCACGTGGGGTGGGGTCAGAGATACGGGTGGCGGCAGCCTTCGCCTTGGCGTCGGCTTCCTTTGCCTCATCATCAGAACCGACGGGCCTGCCTTTGGTAGAGTGCACACGCCCGCCTACACGGGACATCCTAAGGGGACCCTCAGCTTCAGGGCGTGGGACCCCGTCGACTGCAGCTGCCGGTGCATTGTCGTTCTCGGCACTTGGTGTCTACTGCATCAAGCACGCATCATCTGTGGCGTCGTCGTCGCTGTCGTCCGGCGGGTACCAGGATGATGTCACAGCCCCGCCACCTCTCTGGTACGTGGTCCCCGCCATCGAGAGACTCCATGGGCATCTTATTAATTAAAACAAGCTCTAAATAGCTTGGATACCCGTAATCATCTTGCATGCGCCGTCTACGAGGCTGCTGTGGGCACGGCCAACATCATCGATGCTTCGATGCACCACAATGCAATGCACGGCCAGAACCCCCCCTCCCCGACCCGCAACTGTCGACATGGACTGAATAATATTTTCCCGCATTAGGTACGACAGGCGCTGTGGGAGGCACATGGTAACCGTGCATGATGGGAGATACTTTGCGACTCGGGAAACCGACAGTGTGAATCCTGACAAGTTGTCAAAATGAGATGCGAATGCGCTGGAACACACGGACGTGTTTCATACATACGAATGTACAAATTGTCAAACTTCGTGGATCCTTAAAAAAAAGGACAGACATGACGCAATTGGCTCGATGGTGTGCAGCACCTTTATACGAGCCGAAGCGTTGCATTATCGTATGTAAGACCCCCGTCAAGAAGACGTCAGTGCCGTAAGGAACCACGCGATATTCGTTCTATATTTTGCGTACGACCACCGACGACATCCGTTTTTTTATGGTTGTTAAAATCTATGTCAAAAAAGTTAAAACCATGAAACATAAATCAAGCATGCCCATAACTGATACTAACCGGGGGCACAGATGTCATGTCCATTTCAACTATGGGCACTGTTGTCATTTCGATTCCGACTATGGACACGGCATGCGTGTCGGTTTCGACTTTGGGCACCGCATCCGGTTCGCTTTCGACTATGGGCACCGCGGATCTATCGACCGTAACGATGGGCATATAACAACACCGTCCTTTTATGGCAGGTAGGGGTTTCTCTTTGAGCCCTGCCAGACGGCCGACAGCCCAAAACCCGGGCGCCGTTCGTTTTGCCTGAAAACTGAACCATACCATAATACCGACGTTACAAACACAGTCATGCAGTCAGAAATAACTAGAAAATAGTATCGAAGAGTTATGACTGCCCAAACCCATGCAGTGCCTACGGTGGTCCATTGTGCCAAACAGTGCCACGCAACATGAAGCATGGATCCTATGTTGGTTTTCGTGCATCTCTCATTGTACTCTGTTGTGTCCTCCCGGCTTGTGTATATCGGCGTGCAGATGACTAACGGCGAGACTCGACGCTGTTGGAGTGTCGTTCAGTGGAGCCGATGCACGCTGAGGCCTACTCACAGTTCGCTGGAGCCTCCTCCCTTCGGCGTCGCGCTGAACTCCATCGGCAGGCCTCCTCGGCGGTCGGGCCGCCGGCGGTCATTGCCACTACAGATGCCGTCTACATGTACCCTGCGCTGTTTTTGGCTATGCCATTACGTCTGCAGCATCATGCTGTGCCTAGGGTCCATGTCTCTTGTTGTGTGGCACTGTTTGGCATCACTGACTGTCGTAAGCACTGCCTGGGTTCGGGCAGCCATAACTCTTTGCTGCTAGTTTTCTAGCTGATTCTGACTGCACGACTGCGTTTGCAGTGTCGGTATTATGGTATGGTCCAGTTTTCAAGCATAACGGACGACACTCAGGTTTTGGGTTGTCGAGCATCTGATAGGGCTCACCGAGAAAACCTTGCCTGCCAGAAAATAGGTCTAGGACTATTTTCTGATTGGCTGGTTAGCTGAGTAACAAGTTCTAGTGGTGGGGAGCTAGAACTTGGAGGTGTATCCCATTGTTGCTCATTCTTCATTCCTAATCAGTCACTTTCAGTTTCCAGCTGCTTTCTGGCGCTAACACCGGTGTAAGCATTTCTGACTAACAAACCTAGAGCTTCCACACTGAGTCTCTGGAGCAGCAGGCTGAGGGGGCAGCAGACTTAAGCAGCAAGCGTGGAAGCCCGCACACTGCATCAACAACGCTGCTGCCCCAACTTGCTGTCTAGCATTTCCATTTTGGTATCAAAGCTTGAGCGTAGCAGTAGTAGCTGAAGACTGACGTAGAGGTGCCTGACAACGCCGGCGGACCTCCATACGTGCCGGTGCAAGGGAAATGCTGCCAGATTTTTTTCTGGTAGCATTGACCCGCCTGGTGGCGGCATCAGAATTGTTCCCACGGCCACTGGGCCAGGGGAAATGCTGTCGGATTTTTTTCGGTAGTAGTGACCACACGCTTGATGCGAGGAGGTGAGCGGCAAGCCACCTCAGGCGCTTGCTGGCGACAACGCACGCAGCGACGTCATCCAGGTGTGACTGACAGCAGCAGCAACTTGCAGCAGCATCGAGCAGTGGCAGTAGCAGCTAGTTGTAGCTGCACATAGCAACAACTGGCAGCAGCAGCAGCTTGGAGCAGATGCAGCCCGTTGCAACGGCAGTAGCAGCAAGCAACAACCAATAGCAGAAGCAGCTCGTAGCAACTCACAGTAGTAAGAGCCGGCGGTAGCAGTACCTGCAAGAGCGACTGTAGCGGCAACGAGTAGCAACAGCAGCCGCAGCTGCCCACAGCCAGCTGCTCGCTACGAGTAGCGAGCTGCTGGTAGCAAGCTCGCTGCTCGCAGTGAGTAGCAAGCAGGGAAGAACGAGCAGCGAGCTCTCTGCTCGCGACTCATCGCTCGCAGCGAGCAACGAGCTTGCTGTGACAAGAAAAAAGAGAAAAAAAAACAAAACAAGATCCCCACCCCGCCAGCAGCTGTAGCAGCAGCATCAGCAAAAACAGTAGTAGTAGTAGCAGTAGCACCAACAGCAATAGCAGCAACAACAGTAGCAGCAGTAGCAATAGCAACAGCAGCTATAGCCGCGTAGCAGCGGCTCCATGAACAACCGTTGCTGATGTCTGCGGCCGTCCGCTGACGTCATTGCTGACGTCACTGTTGACGTCATCAACAAGACAAAAAAAATAAAAAGCAGTAGCCCTTCACATACCGTAGTAGTACCTACTGACGTCAGCCATCTTCGGCTGACGTCACTGCTGACATCAGTAGCACATAAAAGAAGAAAAAAAACAAAGGAAGAGGGGCACCATAATCCACTATGGCTAACAGTCCATCTAGGGAGGGGTCCTCCTCTGTTTGGGGGACCCCCAACCCCCCTTTCCTACAACAGCTACAGCAGCTGTAGTAGCAGTAGCAGCAGCAGCAGTAGTAACAGTAGCAGTAGTAGTAGCAACAATTACAGCAGTAGCAGTAGCAGCAACCCTCTTGCGTCGTTGGGGGCAACCCTGACCCCCTGGCTACTATTCAACAACAGCTCGCCGCCTTGACGTAGCAGCTTGCAGCACTGTAGCCATTGGCCTCCCAGACTACCACCAGTACACTGCCACCATTCATTCCTCCAAGGCACGCCAGCCCTGTTGTGTCCGCTGCAACGCATTATCCCAAGTCTTGGACGGTCCGAACGCCCCCCCGCCGGGGGCGCACGGACCATCCCAGGAGTGGGGCTCGGCGCGGGGAGGACCATCCCTGCGCCGACCTACCGGCCGAGAGGACCATCACGAGCCGGCGAGAGGGGGCAAACGCCCGGCGAAACTCGAGCCGGCAAAAGACGGCCGTCGCCCGCCCAACAGGGAGGAGCAGCCCCGGCCGGCATCTCAGACTTGGCCTCGCGATCGCAACTCCATCGCGAGGCCACGAACATCCTCGCCAGGACATCGCAGGATAAAACATTTTACGAGGAGATGAACTGTCTTTGAAATGTTTTGCATTTTTACAGAACTGACAATCTCAAGCTGAGGGAGGGGAACACAACAAGGGGGGTGGGTGAGCAAACAAAGAATAGGTTGTTGCAATATGAAAAAGGAAAATTTCCATTTAGGATGAACGAAAAAATAATACAAACATATGGATACACACCTACGCATACACATAGTCAGGGTTTAGGGGAAAAGATAGACAAAGACATTCACATACACAGAAACAGATAAAGTAATAGTTATGGAAATTTAGATATAGATATAGTTATTTATACAGAAATAGATACAGATGTATACATAGATATAGATGTAGATAAGTTTATAAACATAGATATAGATATAGTGGTCACATTATATGAATTAGACATTTGCAAGCTAGGTATCAGGGTCGCCCCCACATAGATATAGATATAGGTATATATATAGATCTATACATAAATATAGATATAGATATAGATATAGATATAGATATAGATATAGATATAGATATAGATATAGATATAGATATAGATATAGATATAG